>BTHU01000009.1:79597441-79769941 GCA_036184795.1 Tokudaia tokunoshimensis
TCCCCAAGGAAACATGTGTTCTTCTGAAATGAAGCCAGAACTCTGTGGGTGGGAAAGAGAGGGAGCCAAGGTAAAGCAGAGTGTGAGTTACCATGTGTACAAGCAGGCTCTGCACATCTATGAATGTGTGTCATTTTTTTTAATATCCTTGCCATGGAAACACAGATACCTGCATGCACAGTGCAGCATCTGGAGCTTTGATGTACACTCTGGGGGAGTGGCTATCTGCACTGCCTGCTGGGTAAGGCGGGGTCAGGATGATGGCCCATCACCAAGCAGGGGACTGATGCAGGATGAGACCGACAGCAGCCGTTTGCCACACACGGGGTTCCTTTAATACTGGATGTAGAGACTGGGAGGAAGGCGGGTGGAAGGGCAGATGCAGAAAGAGCATTGCCCTAGGCTCATTCCTGTCAATGAGATAAAATGTGTGATGTAAAGCAACTCAGGGAAGAATTGTTGTACATTAGCTGATGATTCCAGGTTTCAGTCTGCCATTGAGGGGAAGTCTTTTGGCCACAAGAGCTGAGACGGCTGGTCACATCTCACCCACAGCCAAAGCGCATAGAGAGATGTACACATGCAGGCTCCGTTATGGCTCGGACTCAGCTTCACGTCTCCATTCTTACACAGTTCAGGGTTCTCTGCCTAGGGAATAGTGCCGCTGACAGTGGACTGAGTCTTCCTATATTAATTTACTTAATTATGACCTTCAGAAATGCACCCATGAGCCAGCTTAATGTAGACAATCTCTCTTTGAGACCCTATTTACAAGTAGGTCTAGTTTTGCCCAGCTGAAAAGTAAAGCCAAACTTCGCAGATGTGATGCTTGTCCCTAGAGAGGATGACTGGTTGCATTGATGATTTTCTATCTTTACTAGAGATAGCTGAGAGAATTCCAGTGTTATGCAGGCCACAGCCCAAGGCATTCATTGGAGGGGTTTTGGTGACTTATAGACTTAAGACCCAGGACTTTTCTGGGTCTTAGCTTTCCTTCGGGTCTTCCAGGTTGACCTTCAGTGAGGATTACAAATTCCAAAGACATACATGAAGAATTATCACAGACCGTATTTTCATTAACTGAGCTCAGTGCCAAGTTGGGTTCCTGATACTGGTTTCTTTCTCCATTCATTGTTCCTGCTGAGAGCCGGTATTGTATGGAGTGGAGAAGGCAACTTCTCAAGCAAGTCTGTGGCTCTGTCCCTGGCCATAGCCTTGTCCTCTGTACATGATTCAGAGACTTCACATGCCCAGTCAACCTGCCTCAGGTGAGTCTTTGGAGCATTTGTTCATGTCTGTGAGGTAGCAAATGGTCTGAGATGCTTTCTGTTGCTTCTGAATCCTCTATAGTCTCTTCAGCGTAGACAGTATTTCACAAAGAATGCACAATAAATGCTGAATCAAAATTAATTAATTACAGCACGAACAAGGCTAATTCTATAATTTATCATAGTTATAGATTGCCTATATTTCAAGACTGTAATGGAATATGCTGCTTCCTTTCTCCTCAGTGTTATCTGTGGGATATGAGTCCCAGTTCCAACAATGAGCTCTGGCTGGATTTCCCTGTGGAGAGAGGAGGGGGCTGCCATTTGTAACTGTCGCTGAACACAGTCAGCTGGATCCAGGGATAAATGCTGTTCTATTTTGGGGTCCAGATAAAAGATCAGGAAGATGCTCATTTTGCACCGTCCATCCTGGGTTTCCGTAACCTGCCTCACAATAGCAACAGTCTCAGGGTAGGAAGGCTCTAGGCCTGTCAGTGGTGACCTTCCAGCAAAACCCATAGTCACTACTAGGTCATCAGTAAACTCCAATAAACAGCTTAAGATATCCTTTTGTGGTAAGTGTCTGGAGAGAGAGAGAGAGAGAGAGAGAGAGAGAGAGAGAGAGACAGAGACACAGAGAGAAAGAGACAGAGACAGAGAAAGACAGAGGCAGAGAGAAAGAGACAGAAAACAGAGACAGAGAGACAGAAAATAGAGAGACAGAAAACAGACAGAGAGACAAAGAGCACAGAAGGAGAAAGACACAGAGGCACAGAGAGGCAGAGAGACAGAGAAAGGCAGAGACAGAGACACAAACATGGAGAGATTTCAGAGAAAGATTTCTCTCATCATA
The DNA here is from genome assembly GCA_036184795.1 of Tokudaia tokunoshimensis. Taxonomy (NCBI): domain Eukaryota; kingdom Metazoa; phylum Chordata; class Mammalia; order Rodentia; family Muridae; genus Tokudaia; species Tokudaia tokunoshimensis. The sequence continues at coordinate 79,599,563 of BTHU01000009.1, forward strand.
ACTCCTACTTTATTTCCCTAAATAAGCTTATCAAAAGAAATTCTTACCGTGTAAATTGACACTGGACTTCGTTGTGTGTCCAAGAGAGCAATGATTAGCTGTTAACATCTGTATCATGAGCGGAGAGACAACATTCATGGAAATTTCAGAAAAAGTGACTCTGACACATGTGATGCCTTTAAGAAACGATGCAATGAGATAGTTCGGATGGCGGGTTTACATAATGCAGCCACCGTGGCCTGAGGAAGTCCATATGTAAAGACAGCTCGTGGACTGCAGTGCTCCTTAGGAGGGAGATGCCCCTGGGAGGGGGCTGTGAGGTAGAGCGGCCCACAGAGTGGGGAACTCTATGAGAGAGGAGACTCATGAGGGATGAGAGGAGATCTCTTACAGGGATGATCCCTTACTGACAGGTACCCAGCCCTTGGCTTTTGTGGATGATAAAGGCAGGTAGACAACTCACAGGAGACAGGGGTCAAGCTGCACTGTATTGTCACTAACCCTTTGTATACCAATGGTCTATTACAGAGGATGGTCAGGATAAATGGAGAACATTTTCCTTGCTTAACTTTCAACCCAAATATAATTATAGGGATCGGCAATACATTTAAGACAATAATGGAATTTTTTTTTATTGAAAAGGGAAGTAAAAACATTTTATGATAAAATTGAAGATTTACATGGAAAATGTTTCTGATAAAATTGAAGAAGCATATAGAAAAACACATTAAGATTGACAATTTTCATGGAAAATTAAAGAGTAAAATGGTAGACATAAAAAACATTGCTACATTAATTGAAAAAGGAAGTAGAAACATTTTATGATAGAATTGAAGATTTACGTGGGAAAGATTTCTAATAAAATTGTAGAATAATAGAAAATAACATTAAAATTGAAGATTATCATGGAAAATTACAGATAAAATGGTAGGCCTAAAAATATTTCTAAGTTGATTGAAAGTGGAATTACAAACATTTTCTGTTAAAATTGAAGATCTACAAGGAAACTTCTTTCTGGAGGGGTACAGCTAGGAGTGTACAGGGCATCCGATCAGTGTTGCTGCTGGGACAAGGAGTCTTCCCTTTCGCCGCCATCTACAGTGGGGAACCAGGCAGCTCCAAAGCCTTCTGTACACAGCCCGCCAGGAGAGAGTGATCTCCCAGCAGCGATTTCACTTCTGAGTGCAGAGGTGAGATCTCCACCTTTGCTCTGGAGGGGAACAGCTAGGAGCGCACAGGGCATACGATCAGTGTTACTGCTGGGACAGGAGTCTTCCCTTCTAGCCACCATTTGCAGCAGGGGACCAGACAGCTCCACAGCCTTCGGTGCACAGACCCTGCCAGAAGAGAGTTGGTCTCCCAGGAGTACAGACACAGGCTTACAGGCCCATAGGAGGGACAAGCTCCAGCCAGAGACAGCAAGACCAACTAACACCAGAGATATGCCAGGAGTATGATTGAACTCATGGTTCAACAGATATGTGCTTAGTTAGGCTCAGCCCATTGTATGCTCAACACCTGTGGCTTTCTCCACCTCTGAGGCAAGAAAGAACAGACGAGAAGCACGGTTTCTTTTTAAGTGGCAGCAGTTTCTTCAGAGAGTGTTCTTTCCCTGTTTGGGCTGACGGCATGTTCTTACGTTTTCTTCTCCAAGATGATTATCCCGTTTCCCTGTCCTGGCATTCCCCTATACTAGGGCATCAAGCCTTCTCAGGATCAAGGGCCTCTACCTTCTTTAATGTTCAACAAGGCCATCCTTTGCTGCATATGCATCTGGAGCCATGGGCCCCTCCATGTGTAGTCTTTGGTTGGTGGTTTAATCCCTGGGAGCTCTGGGGGTACCGGGTGGTTCAAACTGTTGTTCCTCCTATGGTGCTACAAACCCCTTCAGTTCCTTGGATCCTTTCTCTAGCTCCTCCACTGGGGACCCTGTGCTCAGTTCAATGGTTGACTGAGAGTGTCCCCCTCTGTATTTGTCATGCACTGGCAGAGCCTCCCAGGTGACAGCTATATCAGGCTCCTGTCAGCAAGCACTTGTTGGCATCCACAATAGTGTCTGTGTTTTGTAACTGTTTATGGGATGGATCCCTAGTAGGGGCAGTCTCTGGATGGTCTTTCCCTCAGTCTCTGCTCCACAATTTGTCTCTGTATCTCCTCCTGTGGGTATTTTGTTTCCTCTTCCAAGAAGGACCAAAGTATCCATACTTTGTTCTTCCTTCTTCTTGAGCTTCATTTGGTCTGTGAATTGAAGACCCATTTTCTGTAGCTGTAGCTTTGCACTCAGTGGATAGGTACATGGCAGAACCTTATACTATGTAATCTTCTGTGTTTAGCTTGTTTCACTTAGCCTGTTGCTTTTAAATTCACATATGTAGCACAGGGCAGTGATACTGACTAGTATCTGTTTGCAAAGGTATTCTATATTTACCAACTTACAGGCCAGTGGAATTTTTTTAGATTGGTTCTACTTAAACAGTTGGATATGAATGTATATAAACAATTGTTTATGTGGTCTAGCATCATTCATTGCAGATTATCTTCTTTAAGTAATCATTATAGTATCTGCCACATGAACGTAAAGACATGAGTTTAGAACTCCAGAATCCTTATTAAAGGTGAGCATGGCACTGTAACTTCAGCACATGTATGTGCAGGTGGGGTAGAGACAGAGATAGAGAACATCCATGAATTTCATTTGCCAGCCAGGTAGACAAATTGATGGAGCTTCAGGCTTTGTAAAGGACTTTGACTCAAAAATAAATGTTGAGAAGAATTGAGAAACACATCTGACATTAACTTCTACCTAATTTCTTTTCAGTTACCACAATAAAACACTGTGAGATGCAGATATTCACACCCAACCATTGGACTGAAGTTGAGGGTGCCTGTGAATTAGGGAATGGCTGGAAGAAGCTGAGGAGGAGGGTGGCCCCATAGAAAGATGAGCAGTTTCAACTAACCCAGACCCCTGAGATCTCTTAGACACCGACCCGCCAACCAGACAGCATACAGCAGCTGGTCTGAGGCCCCTGACACATATACAGCACAGGACTGCCTGGTATGGCCTCAATGAGAAAAAATGCACTAATCCTCAAGAGACTTGAGGTCCCAGAGACTGGGGAGGTCTGGTGGCAGTGTTGGACATCCTCTTGGACACAGTGATAAGGAGGAACTGGATGGTGAACTGTGGGAAGGGGGACCAGGAGGGGGGTAATGGCTGGAATGTAAAACAAATAAAAGTGATGATGATGATGATGACGAGGATGATGATGATAATAATAGTAGTAATAATAGAGTGTTTTATTTGGGTCTCATGGTTCCAGGTGGTCAGAGTCCATGAGTATCCTGGTGGGAAGCATCTCAGAAGACTAGCAGGCATGGTGCTGGAGGAGTAGCTGTGAGCTTACATCTAATGCATAAGCACAAGGCAGAGAGAGAAGGGAACACAAGGAATGCTGTGGCATTTGAAACCCCCAAGTCCATGCCCAGTGACATACCTTCTCTAACAAGGGCACAACTCAATATCTCCCAAGCAGTTCCATCAACTGGGCACCAAATGTTCAAATATTTGAGCCTATAGGGGCCATTCTCATTCAAACCATCATAGTCTCTGACCTTTACACATATACATCTGCATATAGTATGTGTGCATATTAATGAACACAAACAACAACAACACACACACACACACACACACACATACACACATATAAACAATTTATAAGAGTTGGCTCAGAGTTTAAGAGAACTGACTACTCTTCCAGAGGTCCTGAGTTCAATTCCCAGCAACTACATAGTGGCTCACAACCAACCGTAAAGAGCTCAGATGCCTTCTTCTGGTGTGTCTGAAGACAGTGACTGCATACTCAAATAAATAAATAAATCTTAAAAAAAAAAGAGTATCCAGTCCTTGGGTGTTGTATTGGAGTTGTAGTTGAAAACAGTATTTCCATTTTATGGTGTCTTTGCTTTGGACTTTTGCACAGATTGTCTAATACTCTCTTGACTATTGTAGCTTGACTGTCTTGACTATACAGTCAATCTTTAGTTTGGGAAATACAGTTCCATTATTTTTCCATACAGTGTGGCTGTCCTAGGCTCTTTGTGTTTCCTTATGAGTATTTTTAAGATTGGCTTAGAAGTGTACACACTTTCCGCCGGCTTTTGATTGAAAATACATCAAATTTGGTTATGAACAATTGACTTCTCAATGCCTTGAGACTCGGTCAATAGATGTGGTACACAACTCCAGTTTTGGAAGGTCCATTTATTTCTCTCTGAAAATACTTTTTACAACCTTCAGTACATAAGCCTTGTACCTTTCCCCTCATTTTTATACATTTATGCACGTGTGAACATGTGTGTGTGTGCCCATCATGGTGAACACAGGGACAATGTGCAGAAACCAGCTCTCTCTGTTGTCTTGGGGAAAGACTGAGGTAGTGAGGCTTGGTGGGAAGCAGCTTTACTGCCTAGCTGGGTTCTTAAAACATCGTTTATTGTATTTGTTCTCTCTTGATTTTATTTTATTAAGTTTTTGGTTCTCTTGTCAATTGTATTCTTTTATTATATTTATAGCCAAGATTTCATGCTACCACATATATTTCAAGGTGATTTTTATATTTCTATGATTGTTCTGCACCTTCGTTATAGGTTTATCAATTTTTTAATATAGGATTATTATTATTATTATTATTATTATTATTATTGCTGTTGGGAGATGATTTCTTGTTTTTTCTTTGGTTTAATATGATGTCTTTGGTTAAGGGTGCAGAATATTGGGGTTCCTAATGAGGGAAGAGTGCATTCTGGCTGTGCTATGGACATGAAAAGCTGTGGGCAATTGTTATTATTTTACCACATTGTAATATGTGATTATTCAAATCTAAACACAATATTTAGAAAATAAAATTGTTCCTGGTCTGGTTGGCATAACTGAAATTAAAAACATAGAGATAGGAGTAGAACAGGAATGACTGACACATAAAGAACTTGACTCAGATCATGCATTCTTCTTGTCTCTCAAAGGGAGCAAGCCCTGGAACCTTCCACTTCCCCTTCTGAGGTACTGTGTGTCCTTCCATGCTCCCCTGACCTCTATCTCCATCCTGTCTGGGAAGTCTTCTGCAGAGGTCTGTAAAGTTACAATGGACATAAGGTGACCTACGGGATCCAGTCACTCAGGGAGGAAACACTTCACCTGGAGTGAAGACTATGTGATCCCAAGTGACAGAATGAGTGTTCTGGTGTCAAGAGAGATAGAGTTCTGAAAAAATAGGATGTGTGTGTGTGTGTGTGTGTTTGTGAGTGTTTTATTTATCTTTGAATAAGGACAAAATGTCACATATAGAAAATAAATGGGACTGGATATTGTCACATTAAGCAAAATAGATCCAGAAAGACAAATGTCACATGATTTTTCTTAGGTATGGAATTCATGTTTTATATACATACATGCATGCATACATACATGCACACATACACAAACACAGTATAAAACATAAGAGAACTATTGGGAAGGGGTTTGGAATGCAGGCATGGGTAAGAGAGACAGTGAGGGTAACAGGGAGGGAATATAGTCAAAGTGTATGATCTACTTGAAGATGTCATCATGGAACCAGTTGTTTTATGAAATCTGCATAGATTAAAAAATTTGGAAAAGAAATAAGAAGTCAAAGTTTATAGGCTTCAAACAAGCATTGGGTGGAAAAGGGCTGCTATTGTGGCCTGCAGTAAGTGTCATGTGGGCTGTGCCTAACTCTTAGTGATGGGAGCTTTGTCTAGTTCACTGTGTTGGGCAGGCTCAGTCCTGCCTAAAGTCTTGGCATGATCTCCACACAGTGAAAAGGTAGAAAGGCAGGGAGGGTAGAGGAAGAAAGTGTACGAACTTCTACAGGCATTCTATGTTTTTATTTCATCATTTATTTTATAGAACATACAACACATCCATTCAACAGTGTCCACGCAGCAAACACATCCATAAAACAGTGTCCACACAATGCACACAGATGATAGTAAGTTACACTGTTAGTCAAACAGATTGCAGTGATGACCAAGATATATTTAATTAATGTGGAATGCAATTGAGAACTGTGGCTTACTTTTTGAGCAGACATTGATATGGCCAAGTGTTTACTGTTTTGGTGGATTTGGAGTTTACCGTGTATACTGATACCGTGAAGAAAGTCATTCTACAACCAAGGGTCAGATTTCAGTCTGTGGTCTGTCCTGGTGATAGAGGCCTGGCTTGAGAAGACCAGAGGACAGTCCAGAGATAATACTTCCAAGGAGATTTTTATCACCTACTAGGCAGCTGTCTGCAGGGGTTGGCCACCTGTTTCCACATGAATCACCAATACGAAGATTATGGTGTTTCATGGTTCTCTGTCATGTCTAGACTAGAGTAGACTCTTCTGGCAGCTCTGCTGAGCTAGCTGGAGCAAGCTACAATCTGGGCTGAGGCTGGAGGCAGCTGGTATCACCAGGGGCAGGGTGCTAGGCTTTCCTCTAAGCCCCAGAGAACAGCTGTTGGCAAAGAAAATTTATTGAATTACGTGTTTGAAGCATGAAATGGGCAGAATGTATTGAGGATAAAAATAGATTTAAGGACAACAACAATGGGTTCACATAACAGAGAACAGAGATTAGCCTCTATCCAAACTCAGCAAGGAGAGTGGGGATGGGTCAAGAGATAGAAAACGAGGAGAAGGGTCAAGAGATAGAAAAACTCTAAGACCACATCCATGATTGAGGAATGGGGTCAAACTGGCCTGACATTATGATTGCTGAAGGCATTGGTGGTCACCAGGTGTCACCTGCAGGTCCAGGAAGGAATTGGTCACATACAAAGCATACTCAGGCACAGGAGGACATCTTGCTGGGTGCATATAGGAAGTATGTAGCTACACCTAGGACTCTAAACTGTGCCCAAACAGGATCACAGTGCTGTCCTGGCTCTCCCCAGAGCCTCTACAGCAGGTCAGCCCAACTGCCATGTGTTCATAGGACCTCTATGGTATCTCAGGGGTCCTGTAAGCAAAACTGAATCTTCTTTAATTTTCCAAGGTTAAGGTCAGAACTGGATAACATCACCTTGAGAATACTATTTTGGATAAAAAAAAAGAAAATTGTAGAACTGTCCAGATTTATGGTGTGTGGGCTGTCATCGGATCTTTCCATCTTTTCCCATCTGGGCTCAGGGAAGAAATAAGCAAACTTCCAGGGTTTTCTCTGCAGGACAATACAGTCCAGTGTTCACCGGTGTACACCGAGCTGTTGTCTAAAACATAGCTTCTGCATTGAAACACTGTTATTTGTAACTAAACACTACACACTTACAATCAAATTTTAAAACATGTCAAGAGAAATGACTGTTGGCAACCCACTGTCACTCTGTGAAGCTTTGGTCCTTAGATCACAGCATACAAAAGGCGTAACCACACTGCTACATTAAGCTTTGAACTGGGTACAGAACAATTTGTTAAGGACCCTTCCCATTTTGTGCTCATATATTATTGCCTAATACCAGCTTTGGAAGCTGCCTTGGATTTGCACATAAAGCTGAGGTAAATAAGCACCCAAGTCAGTTTTATTTGTAGAAGTCAGAACATCCTTGAGAAGGTGTGGGAATCTAATAGTATTGGTTCTACACTGTAACTGCCCGCAGCTATGTTGAACGGGTCACCAGGTTACCTTGGGATGGTGAGAAAAACATGAAGCCAAGACTAGATTTCCTGTTCAAGGTTCAAAGTTTAATGGGGGTCTCTCAAATATATATAGGCAGGGGGAAAACCCTTCCCCCAAAGGCTGGAGACTCACAGGTGGCTGGCATCAGCTGGTTAGTGCTTCTCAGGAAGCTGCAGGTCCTTGGAGAACAATGGGCTAGAGCTACACCCCAGGTAGGAAGTAGTGACTGGCATCTAAGTCTGAAATTCCTGCTTAAAGGCTGGGGGAGGAACTTCACCTTGGTCTGTGTCAGGTTTCTGCCAGGTGGCATGGCACCCCAATACTGCTCTCTACACTACCCGAATTGGATTTGGGGGGGACAGTGTTAGAGTGCAGAGTTGACTCTGCAGGGATACTTTCTGTTGACCTGAAGTGTATATGATGTGCACACCTTTAAAAGTGTGAATATGCACATAACTGTCACAACACATGCAGAGCAATAAGGATGAGACCGTGGAAGCCTTAGCACATCATATTTCTCTTAAATGTCTATTGAAATGCCACCTAGAACTAGATCATTAATAACAGTGGGTATTACCTATCAGAAGTTTCCACACCAGTAAAGATCTAAATTGCCCCCTCTTCATTTCAATCATACACCCATCTTTTGCAATTAGTAGGCATTTGTTATGCACCTCAAGAGGTCAGTTGGGCACAGTGGTGGGTAGAGAGTGGGGAGAAAATCAGCAGGAGTTGAAGAAAGGAGATGGCCATGAGCCTGGGAGGAGGAGGCTGACTGCATAAGCTGGTGGGGAGTTGGGAGAGATGCCCCAGTCACCAGCATCGCATACCTAGTGAATGCTCCAAAGCTTGCTACCTCTAAGGGGTCAGATGAGTGGTTGAGATTTCCAGGCCATCTGGCCTCTGCTACGGTGGCTTAGCTCTGCTGTTCCTATGACAGTAGACGCAGACAGCCAAAGGCATGAGCAGTATTTTTTTCTTATGTCCCAACTTCATTCCAATAGATCAAGAGGCAGGCCATACCGAACACAAGGCCATAGAGGTGCTCCAAGTTTGTGTCTCTGAACGTCTCCGGGAAGGTTTGCTAAGACAGACTTCTGGGTCCCTCTTGAGGTTTTCTAATTTTTATAGATCTGGATGGAGCTTGAGAATCTATACTTTTGATAGAACATCGGTTGCTCAGACGGTTCTCAGACTTGATACATAGCTGAGACTGACCTTGATCTTCTGATCTTCCAGCCTCTGCCTCCTCAGTTCTGGAACTGTAAGGCTATATTCCCAGACAGCTTGAGAATCTGCATTAAGGAATCCTGAGGCCACTGGGAACCACAGTTAAGACTAAGTGGCAGGGTAGCTAAGAAGTCTCCAGTCTATTCAGTTGTCCCAGATGTCCTTGGCTACTCAGTGTTTATGATTCTACAGAAATGATTCTCTGGGCCGTGAAGGTGCTGAGGTAGCACGCGAGTCTGTCCAGTTGGTGCATAAGGTCTTGGCTCCACACTTGGCTCCCAGTGTTTCTGTTCCTCCCACCTTGCCCTACACAACCACAGCTTCTTCCCATGAACCTTCCTACCCCAGTGGACTGAAATGGCCTACACCTACTTTCATAGCAAGGTGGATGGGCATAAAGAGGCTAAGTAATAATGTCAGATCTCTTCTAAGTTCTGAATTCACTGGGAAACATCCACAGAATGTGGAGTACTTGGTAATTCACTTTTTTAAACATGACAGTAATTCCAAACATCTAAGTGACTAATAATGGTCAGGATAATAATTCTAAGTGCTTACAGACTAATTCACACATCAAAGACTATGAACTTTGTAGAGATATTTTCATCTTACTGATAGTGGTATTGGGACTTATGAATCAGTGATGGCACAGAGTAGGTAGATTCTGCTCCCCATTTTCAATGATACATATATAGGCACTGGCAGGAACAGACATACTCAGGCTGCACAATGATGGCTGGGATAGCTGCCCTGCAAAATGCCAGTGGGTCTCAAGGCCGAAGACTGCTCGACTGCCTTCTAGTCTCCATCTTATAAAACAAGCTGCAGGCAGAGGATCGTGGGGGAAAGGTATTCACAGATAAACCCAAGTCTTCCCTGAGGTCATTAACCAAGACTCAGGGAACCACCATGCACCGCAATGACATATTGTCCACCAACCACCTAACCTTGGTTAAGGAGACTTCAAAAGGCATAGAGAGCAAGAAACTCAGTCTTCTGGAGAAAGGATGAATGGATTCTCTTCCTCTACCAATATGAAAGGAACAGGATCCTTAATATTCTGTTAGTGTCATGTTTTGAAGAAAGCGAAAAAGGACAAACTGACAACACAATATAGGATGCGTCCTGATCAAAACGTCAGAGATTAATGCATCATGTCATGCTAATGATGTCCTGTAATTGACAGCTTCTGCCTAAACTGCTTTCTCAAAAGAATTTTCTTCACTTCACAGACGACAGGTGGATGAGAATTGGCAAGAGAGTTCAGAGTCATAGCAGATAGACTATAAACCAGTGTTTACTAGAACCCAGGTAAAAGACCACACAGCTGACATTCTTTAGAGTCCGACAGCTATCCCTTGCCCATTGGAGAGCAAAGCATGGTGGTCTGGGAAGGTAGAAGACAATGGTAAGCATGGTGGTCTGGGAAGGTGTGTGGCCCTGTCCACCATTGCAATGCCTGTACGAGGGGGTGAAACGTTGCCTATTCTTACCTTCTACAGATCCAGCTCTGTGTAAGGCAGAAGTTCACTTATCACACAGACCATTGCCTGGTGCAAGAAAGGGAGAGTTTCATAACTCTTGGCATCTGCCCTGTGCAAATGCACACTCTACTACTTAGTGTCAACAACAGTCTGGTAGATAATGAAGTGAAACAAGCTCAGATCCGGGAAAAGGTAAAAGAAGTATGAAAATCATTCCTTAGGAAAAGCCAGCCAGTGTTGTTGCTCCTTGGGTATCTGACATGATCCTGAATCGATAATGAGGCCAACCCCCTGATCTGCTGGAGCGATAAATACATAGGAAAAAAAAAACATGCGATACAACGGGATGTGATGTGATAGAGACAGATCGGTGGCAAATCATGTGCTCAGCATATACAAGGTCCTAGATTTTTTTTTTAAAGATTTATTTATTATTATGTGTAAGTACACTGTAGCTGTCTTCGGATACACCAGAAGAGGGCGTCAGATCTCATTACAGATGTGGTTGCTGGGATTTGAACTCAGGACCTTCGGAAGAGCAGTCAGTGCTCTTAACCTCTGAGCCACCTCACCAGCCCCCAAGGTCCTAGATTTTAATCCTAGAACTAGGACAGAAAGAAAGAGAATGAGTATAGGGAGGGGGAGGGAGAGAAGGGGAGGAAGGATAGGGAGAAGAGTGGGAGAAGAAAGGAGGAGAGGATGGGAGGCCTTAGAACTGGAAGAAGAAAAAGAAAGGAAGGAAGGCAAGTAGGAAGGAAGCAGAGAGGAGAGAGAGAAAGAGGAAGGGGAAGAAAGAATTGAAAAGAAAAAATAAGGAAGACAGGAAAACAAAGAGGAACGAAGGAAGCAGGGCAAACAAGCAAAGAATGCCAACAAAGGAAGACAGACAGGCCAACAGCACAATGTGAGATGTGTTCTGATCAAAACATGAGTTATGGAAGAACGGCCACGTTGGACATTCTGGCCTGAGTGAAGTACCCATGAGACATGGGAAAAAGATGCTGATGATGGGTTGAATGTCTGAGTGTCTCCGTCATTTGGTTAAAGTGACCTTTGACCATTCTCAGGATGTGGCCAGCCAGGACTCTAGCTGCTCGGTGCAGACATCCACTCAGGGTTTGGGAAGCTTCTCTCTTTTCAGATGTCTTGTCCCTGTAAACATGCCAGCTGTCTTCCCTTGTCTGAGTTCTGAGCTGTTCCCTCATCTACCTTGAGCTACACATAACTCTTATTTAAAGAGCATCAAATTTTTCACAGTTGGGATGAAGAAGGAACCTTTTCTGTCAGGATGAAAAAGGTCCAGTTTTCCTTTTTTTCACTTTCTTCTCAGCCCATCAATTTTCCCTTGAGCTATCGGCCCTGGCTATTTTTATTTTTTTTCTACAGTGCTGGTGTCTGTGTGCTTCATCAAAACAAACAAGCAAGGAGAACCTGGGAAAAGCTCCCAGAATTCCGAGTGCATTTCGTCTCAGCTGCTCATGAAAGCCCTCTTGTGTTTTTCCATTTTCTTTTAGGTTCTTTATTTTATTTTTCTGAAGAGAGTGGGAAATGCTATAGCATTCCCGTAGAAGTCAAAAACAGCTTGTGGAGGGCAGTTTTCTCCCTCCACATATGCATCCCAGGAGTTGAACTTAGCTTGGCAGGTTTGGTGGCAAGCCCCTTCCCCACTGAGTCAATTTATAAATCTGAGTTTCCAATTTCTTTGTGGTTGTAGCTCCTAAAGCCAGCAGAGCGCTTGCATAACTATCACAAGGCCCCGAGTTTGATCTCCAGTGTTTTGTAAGTTGGGTGTAGCTGTATGTATCCACAGCCACTGGCAAGTGGAGGCAGGAGGATCATCCTTAGCTCATAGTGAGTTGGAGGCCAGCTTGGCATGTGCAGGGAGGCTTATGCTGCAAACCTGCATTTGGATTCCTAAGCACAAAATAAGGCAGGACTGAGTAGCACAGACATCTGAAACTCCAGAGCACCCCTAGAGCAAACCAGGGGAATCTCCAGGTGTTAATGGGCCAGCTAGCCTGGCATATGCAATGGCAAACAAGAGAAGCTCTGTCTCGAACAAGTTAGAAATCAAGGAAAAATCATTTGGATTGGTCTAAATGTGCATGTCTACATGTGCAACTCTGCAGAGCACCATGACATGTGAACACACACACACACGCACACACGCACATACACACATACACACAGACAGACACACGCGTACATGCATACATACTCATATACTCATACACATATACACACATGCACATGAACACATGCACTCACACATTCTCCCTCTCATACACACAAACACACACACATGTATATGCACATGCACACATACTCATACACACATACACACATGCACATGAACACACACACTCACACATTCTCCCTCTCATACACACACACATGTACATGCACATACAATCACATACTCATACACACATGCACACACATGCACATACATACACAATCACATACTCACACATACACGTGCACACATATACCCATTCCCCCTCCCCAAACACATGTGCATGGGAACAAAGGGACTAAAACATTCCTATCTTTTAGGTTGGATGGATGTTTTGTATGTTAAATTTCTCTGATCCTACAGTGATCCTGGTATGGGATTCTGCTTGGATATGATCACCAGGGCCAGGGTCCTACCTTCATTCCTTCTTCCCTTTCTGACTACGGAACATCCATTTTACCTTGAAGCTGGAGTGCTGACCTTTTGTTTGGGTACATAGGGTGAAAAGAAGGAAACACAGTGACCCCCATCTTTTCGATATGTGATCTCAGCTCATAGCATGTAACCCATCTCTGAAGGGTGGAGAAAGGTCCATGCTTTTAAGGAACTGTGTGACATTCTAAGTTTTGATATGATTTTCAGAGGAATGTATTTCCTTCCCAGCTTCTCTGATGACACATGGTTTATGATCGATTATCCAACCATGCTGGTAAGCTTGAAGAGAATTGCAAGAAAAAATTTAGAAGTCCTTCATTGTGTGAGCAAAATGATCTGTCAGCAGCGCCTGCCTGTGTTCTTTATGGCTACCTTTGTTCATAATCAGGATATTGTGTCTTATAAATCAGTCATGCCCACGCTGAATTGTAGGCATATATTATGGTAAATCAATAAAACATGGCTGGCAAACCTTCTTTAATTGGGCATGGAAGCAAGAACAATATAGACTTGCAAGGCAGAGCAGCAAGAACCTTTGTCTCCACTGCCAGGTGACAGTGTGGGATAGTTACCTTCCTGGAGCCCACAAGCAGACACGTAGCCATGAAGGATTCTATAAAACAGTTGGACTTAGAAAAACACCACCCATTTCTGAGTGCCACACAGGGCTGGAACAAGGCTTTCTGAAATGAGTGTGAACCAGCATGCTCTTCCACAGTAGCCTTCTTCCCTGACTCCTCGGGCATCTTAACTGGCTGCATGTTCTGAGGCACATGCCATCAGCAGTCCTGGGACTCATGCAAGGTGAAGTCTCTGCCCTCGTGGGCGCGGGTTTTGCTCCTCAAGTGATTCTGCGAGGCTTGGAAGCCACTCCCATGCACATGTGCCAACTGTGCCTTGTTCCTGTTTCTAACTGCAGGCATCTCACACCCATCTGTTCTAACTAACATCTCTCATCAAACTGAAAGCCCCTCAGATGATTTCCTAACAGATTTTTCTTCCTAATTGCCACTCAGTAAACCTGGCTGTCTGTTGGAAGTACCTTTTATTTTGACTATTTGCAGGAAATGTAGCTTCTAATATCACAGAAAGAGCCAGTTTCGGTGCTGATGGAGACAGGGGACTATCTGCATCTCCACCCACCTTTCTTCTCTCCCTCTCCCTCCCACCCTTCCCCCTTCCTCCCTTCTCTCCTATCTAGTTCAGATAAGTACGGAAAGGCTGCAGCGTCTCAGCAATGCTTCTAAGCAGTGGAAAACACATTAGGTGCATGTACAAAGAGTGAGTGTGGCTTAAAAATAAATAGCAATGACGATAGCAAGTGTCCTCGAGGAGCCTATGGAGGGTGTGTGTGCAGTAAAAGCGTGCTCAATAAATATAACACATATGCACTTTTATTATAATAAACACACCTATCTGTGTATCACATGCATGTAGACATGGGTGTAGACGGGGACACAGGCAAAGAACACAAGGCAGGCAGGCAGTGACATGCCTGCTAGATGTGACGAAGGCTGGTGGAGGGCAGGAAGTGATAACTGGGTACAATTTGGTACAGCAAAAGGATGGGCCACAGGCTGAGGATACAAGGGCTTCAAGCAGCAGGGCAGGAAGGGGAGGGTTGTACTGCCACCACAGGTGGTAGGCCATCTAGATCTACGTTTTTCTGATTTAGCAATGCATGTTGGGTAAGGTGGGCCAGCGTTGACCCTACAGGTGACCGTAGCACTGCCAGTTTTGTAACTTGTGTAACATAGATTTTTTTTTTTGCCTGTTCTGTGACTTTCCAATACTTTTGAAAATACAAAATATAATAATTTTACTATTTATATTTTATAAATTTATTTTTTATCTTTAGGGTTTTATTTAAGATTATATTTTCTATTAAAAGTTAAATCTGTAGTAATTTTATAATAATAATAATAATAGTTGTTGTTGTTGTTGTTGATATTGTGCGTGTGCATGTGCTTGTATACGCTCAGGGGCAACTGTGTGTGCAGATGCACTTGCCATGGGTATGTCTCGCCTCAGGTGTTGTTCCGCTTAAATTTTGCAACAAGATCTTTCACTGTAAATGTGTGTAGACATAGGAGGCCCAGTGATGTACAAGACAGGTGTAAGCCTGAGCCCCTCCCCCTCCCAGTGGAGAGCCCCTGTGGCCGCCTGCTGGCACAGTAAAGCCCTTGTGACTCCTTCTGAAGCTTATGGACTCCTGGATGCTGAACTCCGGCACAATAAGACCAGTCTGGGGAACATTGTCCTAAGAGAGGTATGCTGAGTGCTTGAGCAATTTATTTAAAAAGTAATAAAACAAACAAAATGTAGCTAACTATCATTGCTACATTGTTAATTATGATGTAATCAGTTTTGGTGGCTTTCACATGTCTTTTGAAACAAACACAGGGTTTCAGCTATTGAAGCTTTTGGAATTTAGCCACCCCTAACCAAAGGTTATCACCTCAGTGGGGCTCCTGGGTTAGACCAGCCTTTGGTCTTTCAGCTTTCACAATACCTGCTATTTTTAGTCTTTGTCCAGGAAACCACCAAGTTGTCTTGACCTACAACAAAATCCAAAAGAATTGGCGAAAGACCAAGTAGCAGGAAGTGTGGGGGCGAGACTGTAGAGATGTCTCAGTTGTGGAACTTTAGTGTCCTAGGAAAGTCTGTGTTCTTTCCCTCTGAGAATTTGAATCTGGGGATTCAAGGAAAATTTGCTGAGGAAATCCCCAATTCCCTGCATATGTGGCCCCTCTGCAGGGCCAGTCTGACACGGCAGTTCCAGGGTCTGCTGTGTCATTCCCAAAGCCTGGGGTTCATTCTTCACTCCCTAAAGGGTTGTTCTGGAGGGCCAGCCTGGAGCATTTTCTCTTGTGAGACGGTAAATTGGCAGCACATTAAAATCCTTCAAATCAACTACAAGGTTTATGCCACCATTAGGTTTTTATTAAAGCACTTAGGCAATACGTTTAAATCACACTGTAAAAGTACTATAACTCAAAAAGGATTTTCCTCCTGGTGCTGAAAATTGAATCTAGGTCTTTATTCATGCTAACGAAGAGCTCTGTGACTGAGCTATATTCCAAACCTTTTAAATGTTTTCTGTTTTCTCTTTGCATAAGTCTTACTAAGATACATGGGTTGGCTTTGAATTCACTATGCATCCCCAGGAGGCATTGAATTTTCAATCTTGCCTCAGTCTCCCAAGTGGTTCTATTATAGGCTGGCCTTGCTATACCCTGCAGTAGTAACCTACTCCCTTGCATGTAACTTACATCATTACTTTTTTATTTCCTTATGACACCAAACTCTAGCTGATTTACCCCAGGCTCTGCTGTCCCCAGCAAAATCGATGCCTTTGAAGCCTCTGGGTGTTTTAGAACCACTCATCCAGGGTTGTTCACATAGCCATTGTGGTTACATTTCTGCCCCTCATTCAGACTTCAGGTCTTCCCCTGCCTGGAGTACTCTGCACTGGAGTATTCCCTTCTGCTGGTGTGTTCTTTTAAAGCAACACATTCACATACCCTCCTCCACCCTTAGTGTAGCAGTTTCAGATTTTTACAGTACCCTTTCCTGAACACTCTGACTGAAATGGGGAACTCACTAGAAACCCCTTCCTTCCTTACACAGCTGCATTGCCAACAAGTGTGCCAAGCGCCCCCCCTTACATTTTTAGCTGAAGCATGCATGATTGAATTAACCACTGTAGAACAGCAACCCAGTGGTACCCATGGGACCCCAGTCATGTGCAGCTACTCTTTCTATTTAGTTCCAAAGACTGACCCCCCCATTCCAACTGAAACTGGAATATCTAGAAGTCTCTTGTCACAACGGTTCTCTCAACTCTTCCCATCTGCTTCTGACTCTGTTTCCCCATTGACACTGGACATTTTACAGAAACATTCAATGTGACTTTTTCACCCAACATGCTCTTGACGTTCCTTCATGATGTAGCCCGAGTCATGATGCCATTCTTTCTAAAAGCTGAATAATATTCCCTTATTTGTGTTTCTCACAGTTGATTTGTCCACCTGCTGATGGACTTTTAGGCTGTTTCCATATTGCCGTCTTTGGAATGGCATGGATAGAAGTTTGAATTATCCAGGTCTTCTGGGGATGACAGCGCCTGATTGTTTGAACTTAAGTGTGGACTCAAAGCGCTCTTCCATCAGGGCTGTCTTTTCCCAGACTGACACTGGTTCCTGTGGAATATAAGAAGCAAAATGCTTTTCATGTCTGTTCCCAGACTGACAGGTGAGTACCAACTTTCCCTTTGTTTTAATTGCCGCTGTGGATGTCACCGGCTCTTCAGGGGATCCCAGTTGCACTTACAATGGCAGCGAACAATCCATTTATCTAGAAAACATCCTCCTGGGACCATTCAGAGAAGCATCTGGAAGCATGGACTTCAACAGATCACTCATAATAGTCTTCAAAATGAATGGCTTTTCTTCCAAGGAAAGCAAAGAATATCCAAGCAGTGTAAAGTGAAAGAAAAATCATAATACTGATGTAACCCTGGGAATTGTAGTTTATCTGACTTATTTGACTCCTCACTGGCAAAATAAAATACTGTGGTTTCTGGATAATTTCTTCATTCTGTTGTTGGGACCCTATATTGGAAAGAATGCCAATTAATGTTCTTAACACTGGGCTTCCCAGTTTCTAGATGTTTGAGACAATTACCATTGAAAGTTACTTGCCTTAGGTTCCCAACGGGATGGGCAGTCTACCTCTCTGCCACATGCCGAGTGCAGACCAATAGAGCTCCTAGGTCTGTGCTCAGATTCAGCTCACACCAATAGCTTGGGGGTGGGGGACTTCCCACCAAAGGAAGATGTCTCATCCCAGGCAGCCTGGTTTAATGTGGGTAGGAGTGTTCATCTTCTTCTTTGCCTCCACCTCCTCAGAAACCCTTCCCTGAAGAAATAAGTGGTTTGTTAAGTGCCAAACTTACAGCATGAAAACCAAATTTTATATTTACTAGCTCAGTTTCCAAAACTAAAGCATATTTCCCAGGGCCCGTATCTCAAATGCATATTTTATCTGGGCTAATTGGATTTTCCAGAAGTTTGAACAGCAGAACCTGGCTCATGGCCTGGCTTCGTGGTCCTCAGCTGGGAACACATTATAAAAAGAGTCTGAAGCAATGTACGAAGTCTGTAGCGATACCCGCCTATGTACTGACAGCACTGGCAGGCATGTAGCATGGTCTGCTGGAATGGATGAGGGATGTGAAGGGTGTTCTGTTCTTGAACCTTCCTTCACAGAGAATGCTAAGGAGTGCGGCAAACACGCAGAGATCATGGCTGGTGTTTCAGAACATGGTCACGCTATTACAGTCAATCAGATTTAGGGCTCATTGTATAAAATCAAGCCAAATCTTGGAGCCTGGACCCATCCTACATAGAGTCCAGACCATATGTTGCCCCTGTTCCTTGCAAATAGCAGCTTGAGAAAACATGGAGTCACCGATCTTAGAGTCTTTATTGTCAAGAGAAGAATCCTAAGCCAGATTACCGCACACGGCAGAGAATTGATTCCATCCCAAACTGAACAGTGCAAGGCAGACTGACTGAGTTTTCTTATTTTATTTTTCATCTAATAATTCAGAGAAGCGCTTCAGCGTGGTCCAGTGGAGAAGGAGATGGTTTGTTGGAGTAGTAAATCTTCGGTCAGTCTGGGAAACATCGCTGTTTTTTCTTCATTTGGAATGAAGCCAGTAACGTGTAGGCTCTTAGTATGGATGGCGGCTTCCATCCACCTCACACAGCATTTAACTGCTAATGATGTAGACTGTCTCCATTACCTTTTATTTTGGAAGACAAGATATGTAGACACAATATTTAGATGAGACTCATTCTCATATGAACTCTGTGCTGGCTACGTGTGACAAATGATGATTGGTAAAATGTTCTCTCATCAGTAATTAAAGCTGTGATAACCAACTACTGTTCTACAGAAGACCTTGCTGTACGGTACAGGACTTAGGGTCTAACTAACAGAAGATTTCATAGGTAGACTGCCATTAAATACCAGAATGAATTATTAATCAATCTTTTCCAGGGAATCTTTAAAAGGGATAGGTTTCAGTTTGCCTGGGACATCTTACAGGATCCTTCTCAGAGTCTACAGGGTAGATAAAATGAATAGTCTAACATAACTGCATCCTTTACAGTTCGGTGTTCTACTGAAGAAACTCACCTAGGGAAGAAGATCTTGGGTAACAAAGAACACGAATGGGGTTGGGGTGGCAGCTCTGGGTCATGTGATTACACAGCATGCACAAGGGCCTGGGCTTGAGTCCAAGCATCACATAAACATGGCTGTGCTGGCACATAGCTATGATCCCAGGGAGAGAGGAGGAGGAGCAGGAGGAGGAGCAGAAGGAGGAAGGAGCAGGAGGAGGAGGAAGAGGAGGAGGACAAGTTCTAGGTCATCCTTAGCTCTATAGAGAGATCTAGGACAGCCTTGGCTACAGGAGATCCTGTCCCAACAAAACAAAGCCGATAAACAAAATTCAGAAAAAAAATGAAACAAAACGTTTCCCAAACCAAAAAAAAAAAACCAAACAATGTCACAAACAAAACACTGTCACTGAAAACAAACACATGAACAAGCACGCAAGGAGGGAGGTGACTTGGAATCTTAGTGGCCCCTGAGCGTCACTGGGGAGATGAGACAAGAAGCAGAGGTCATTGATTTATGCCTGCACATTGCTAACTGCGGCTTTCCCAACCCTTTTCCTCTCTACAGACGAAAACACCGAATGCAAACGATTAGGAGACAAAATGGACGAGGGTAGAAGCAGAAAGATTAGATAATATTTACTGAGTCTTACTGTGTAGAAGGCGCATTGGCATCTTTGTCTAGTGACGTATGTTTGCTGGTGGGTTACTGATCCACTGTGCAGCTGTGGGGGCAGAGACCCTCATTCAAATAGTCACAGATGGAAACTGTGCTTACCTCAATGATGGATCCCCTCATGCCACATCCTCTCCATAGCCCTGCTCAACCCTCTGGCCTCCTCTAGTTGTAAAGCTGTCCCCTCCCCTTGTTTCACGGAGATGGAAGGACCAGGATGTGACCTTCTGCAGTGCCCTGCCTTATCTCATTCTGCCTCTGAGCTCCCCTCTCCCTCAGCCAGTGCCTTTGCTGTACTGAGTTTTCTCAGTCTTCCTCCCTCCTGCCTCCCATCTTCCTCTTCTGTTGCCATAGTTACCTCACCTTCATCCACTGCTCACATCTCCCTTTTTGTCCACAACTGCCCATAGAATTCTATTTTGTTTCCATTCTCTGTATCTTCCTGGAAGTAAAGTCCCTCTCTCTTTTTCCAGGCCTCTTCTCTGCTTGACTTCCTGCTTCTATACTCGGTTACCTGAAGAAGTTCCATCAAGAACAGAGCCAAACTGGCACTAATCCATTACAGCTTAGAACATGCAATATGTTTATCCTACATATACAATGTTAAGAGACTGGATTTCTAAGTCAGTGTTTGCCCAAGTTTTATGGTCATTGAAATAGCTGTTCTGGCTATCTAACTGATGGAAGGAAACATGGGGAACTGATGAAACTCTCTTCTGAATGTGCCTGTAAGTTGTTTCCAGGGAAGACTGGCATGCATGCCATCTATTGAGTGTGGGTGACGGGCTAGGACCAGAGGAAAACAAGATCCATTCTTGGCCTGACATGAGTCTTCTTGCATGAACATGATCTCTGTGATCATTCCCTTTGGCTACCACCTGCAGATTCTGACATCAGGGGCAACCGACCATGGGCCTGGAGATTCTCAGCCTCAGCCCTAAAGGTTACACATGAGTGTTTTTTTTTCTCTTTCTTTCTTTCTTTCTTTCTTTCTTTCTTTCTTTCTTTCTTTCTTTCTTTCTTTCTTTCTTCCTTCCTTCCTTCCTTCCTTTCTTTCTGTCTTTCTTTCTTTCTTTCTTTCTTTCTTTCTTTCTTTCTTTCTCTCTGTCTTTCTTTCCTTTCTTTTGGCTTCTTTGAGAGTAACTGCAACTGTCCTGGTCTCTCAGTCTATAGAAGAACATTGTGAGAATTTTCAGTCCCTGAGACAATGTGAACCAGCCTGATAACCACCCCCCCACACACACACACTAATTACAGATAAGTATATTGATTCTTTTTTCCTATAGAAGCATGACTAATAGACTTACATTATCTGGAAAATACATTCAACACATAATATGAACATTTTCCTATTTCACCCTTTATCATCTCTCTCTATATATATTTCATTTGTATTTACATATTCAAAAACAGCAGACCCCTGAAAGCCCCATTTCAATATTCTCTGTTTTATACACTCTTCATTATCATTACAACATTTAAGTTGTCAGTATTGCAAGACAAACTCCTTCTAGTGTAAAAGGAAGCAGGAATACATTGCCTTAGATCAAAGGGCAGTGGACTGAGGCTTACAAGACAAATTTAACTCATGTCCACTTTTGTAAAGTCAATGACCTGAACCTAACTTTACATTTTTTAAGGGACTGAAATAAGGTGAAGAGAGACAATGTTTCCTGACTCATGAAAATGCCAAGTAACACAGACTCCAGTGTTCATCAATAAAGTTTTATTGAAACAATAGCCAGTTTAAATTCTTGTATGTATTTTCTGTGGTCGCTTTATCTAGATAATGGCTGGGTTGAGTAATTATAATATACACAGAATTTGATGAAACTCTTCCCCCCCAACCGTTTACTATTGGCTTTTATTGGAGAGGCCGCCTTGCCTGGCTTGAGGTTCTGAGCAGATGAGCAACTCAGAAGGAGATGGAGCTGCTCTCAGCCCTATCTGTAGCCCCATGAGGGCGCAATACTCTCTTATATGATCATTTCTTCCTAAGACTTTCCCTTTTCCCCAAGATCATGGCCAACAACTGCAGAGCTTATTATTCCTAATGAGCAGAAAGCAAACGGCTCTGTCCCAGCATTTCCACATGACCTGATTAGCCTTGGTTGACTAATCACCCACCTTGACAGTTGCCCTCAGGTTTCAGTCACTCCTGCATGCACAGCACAGACAGCATCTCTGTGCTGAACATGGGACCCTGGAGGCAGAATCATTTTCCACCTCAAGGTGTGCTCAGGCCTATGGGTTAGAAACAAAAGGAGTAAGAGAAAGACAGCCAACAGCCCCAGGGTTTGTCTTTCCTTCTTTCTTTCTTTCTTTCTTTCTTTCTTTCTTTCTTTCTTTCTTTCTTTCTTTCTTTCTTTCTTTCTTTCTTTTTGTTACTTTAATTCTCTATATTCTTTCAAATTGAAGGTCGTTTGTACCTGTCTCCACAGGGATTTACCACTCTCAACCTTAAGTTGTACTTCCCTGAACGATTTCTCAGCTCCTTAGTAGACAAAAACTTTGTGAGAGCAATGGTCTCACTGTGTCTAAGTTCCTGCCTTCTAACATCAACACAAACTCTTTGTGCATCGTAGGCAATGAAGAGATGTAGATGATACAAACTATGTAAGGATCACCCATTATGGGAACTATAATATGCTATGAGTATAGAAAACCAGTTTCAGAGCTGGAATAAGAATCCCTAAAATGTTTCCAAGAAATTGACCGACATTAGAATCAGGTCAGATATAGTTAATGAATAGTCACAGACTAAGAAAGTGATAACACAGGAAAGCAGAAACCCTAAGTCTAAACCTGTAGTAGAGAACATCTGATGTAAACCTTATTGCCCTTCTTGGCAAAATCTCTTTGAAGTGGAAACTTGGTTTGTTTGGAAAGTCAGTCAAATGATGTTTCCCTGGGGCACACAGGCGAAAGGATGTTCTACTGCGGTAGACATGGGAAAAGAATGTTTTCCTGGAGCAGACAAAGGTGAAAGGATGTTTTGATATAGCAAACACATGAAAGGACCCATGATGGAGTCTAAATATGACCCCACAGTGAGAGACGAGCGCTGATCATTGGTTTGGTTTGCTCCGCCTTGCTATTCTTCACTAGTAACAGGCATGTATTGGTTCACCTTACATAGTGGTGTTGATCTACACTAGTGGTGACACCTGAAACTCACCAAAGAACTGCTTGTGCGGTTCCTGCGGCAGCTTCCTGCTTCCATAGCCTCACCTTGGGCCAGTTAGCGAGCTCTGCGGTTCCTTCAGGACTGAACTACAGCTGCTGGTTCATGCCTGGTGTCTGCCTGCCTAGAAGAATGGTCTGCAGCTGCTGAGTCGTGTTTGGTGTTTGCTACGGGACTGAACTGCTGGCAAAGAAAATCAAGCTCAGCCCCAAAGAACTGTTGCCAAGCAGACCCACTTCTCCCACATCCCAATAACTTTTTTCTTCTACTGCCTCTGGTGGGTGCTGGGTGAGAGGAGAGGCTGAATGTTTATTGAAACTAGGCTACAAAAAAAAAATGCCCACCTCTCTTCTTTCCCAGCTGGAATCCTGCATCTCCATTGGTGATCTGCAAAGGTGTCTGTGGCTTTGACCCTTAGGTTCTAAGTTTTATGTTAAGGCAGTCAGTTCTGTATATGTGAGAGTTCTCTGCCACTTATCAAAAAAAAATGCACTAATTGGGAGAGATAATAAGAAACAGCAAACATAAAAGATTAAATCAACCAATATTTGTTCATTTTGATGAGTACATACAGTGTACTAATAAATAGAAATGCTGACACCCAAAGATGCGGTATTACTAGAGAAGTGTGGTATTACTAGATTGGGTGTGAATTTAAATGATCTGTACAGGAGTTAAGCGACCACGTGGATTGTGAAGTGTGACTGACATGGTGAACACAACCCTTAAGGTCTTCTGGCACTCTGACTGAAACTACTGCCTATTACACTCCCTTGCTTCTGGAGACTCATTGTCCCCAGATACAGCTTAAATTGGGCTACAAGATTGGTTCCCGCCCTTGGGGTTTCATTCTCTCTAAACTAGAAACCAGATTTCCAGAAGTTTCTGCCCCAACATTGGAATGTATCATGAATATGGCTATTTATTTATATGGGTACTGGGAATTGAACCCAGGTCCTCATGCTTGTCTAGCAAGCACTTAAGTAACCGGGGCATCTCCTCACCCCTCACCTGTACCTTAAAGTACTTTCATCTGATTTTTTTAAAACTATTCTAGTACCTTCCTTCCCTCAAATAATATGTTTAGAAAATCTGAGTAGCAGATACTGTAAACTAAAGGTATTTGGATTTGAGTATTTAATTTATTATGTGTCAGCAATGTGATAAAATCCATTTCAAATAGCATGTACAACTACTGTTAATCTCTCTTTTGAGAAAAATACTTTAATTTCCCCAAAGTAGTCACCATTTTATTCAAAAACAGTTGAAATTCATTAAAATGCTCAACAATAACAGATGAGAGACTCATGGAAGATGCCTTTTACTGAAGGCTGCTGGTTGTTTTAAAAATGACATGAAATCACCTTTCTTTTATGTATGAGTTGATCTAAAATATGATTTTGAATTGGCCCTAAGATGAAATAGGTCTGATAATATTGGATCTTGTAGAATCTTTGTAGGATTCTAATTTATAAAGCAATAGAAATTTTTATAAACTCAGCATCTGGAGCTCGAATATTTTGCATTGCAGATTTTGCACATTCTACATTTATGACTATGAATTAGTTAAACACGCAGCTCCCATGCTATTTGCACAGTCAAATCAGGGGAAGAAGGATCCCTATAGGCTTGGAGTTTCACTCTCACTGCATTTTGCCTATCTGTGATGCAAATTGGTTTGATTATGTGAGATCAAATTACCTGGTAAGCCTAAGAAGGAAGCTCTCTCTTTTATGGGAATCCTGGGCACACTGATTGTCAGAAGGCATAAGTGTATCTTGTGCACATTCCCCACGCATGTCCTGTGAATTCATAGCTATGTTTACACATCAGTGTTCTAGGACTATATAAGGAGTCACCACATAATGGGTTGCTAAACAGCCACAGTGTTTTCTGAAGGTTCTAGAAATTTAGAATCTGAAGTCTAGCTGTGAGCAAAGTCAAAAGGCATGGGCAAAGCTTTGACCTTCTTCAGCTTCTGTGTGTTTGCTAACAATTTTTTGACTTTCTTTGGTTTGTAATTAATTCTCTGTCTTCGCTTTCATCTCGCATTCTCCAGGTATATCCTTCTGAGTGCCCCTTTATAAAAACACATTCATATTGCTTTAGGAACCACCCTACTCCACTCTGATACCATCTCACCTAATTACATCTGTAACAATCCTGTTTCCAAACAGGATCATGTGATGACCTGAACATGCAGATATTAGCAGGTTCCCTATTGCACCTATGAAGAAGAACCCACACTCCAGATCGCCACAGACTTACCTGAAATAGAACTAGCTTTAGGTTATGTTTATTTAGTGGGCTTTCAAATGTGCTGACACTCAGGCTTTGGGTCTTGTTGTTTGCTTGGGTTTATTTATTTTTTTTTTTTTTGCGGTGGGTGTGGGGGAGGGGTGATTGGAAGAAGGGATTTTTTTTTTTTTAAGCTTACAGTTCTAGAGGCAGAGAGTAGATCAGGAAAGGGGTAGTATGGCAGCAACAGGAGAAAATGATCACATTTTCCTATACACATAGGAAGCAGACAGAAAGAACTGGAAGTGGAGCAAGACTATAAACCCTCAAAGCAAGCCCTCAGTGACCTGCATCCTTCAGCGAGGCTCCACCTCCCAAAGGTTCCATAACCTTTTCAAACAGCACCACCACCAGCTGCCCACCACGTTTCTATCTTAAGCAATTATAGTACAACGTTTCAAGAGGAATCCAGAGACCAGTCTTAGTTAAAACTTCTCTTTGTATCTCTTTAATATGAGCCCATAATCTCAATCCACAATGAATTGAGTCAAAGAAGGAAATGGGTGTTTACCTTTGCCTTACTTGTTTCTTGCTTCAGACACTCTGTGCCAAATGAGTCAATTCAAAGTTAGTGCTTAAAAGAGACTGTTGCAATCAGCTTGTGGGAACATGTTAACAAAACAGAGCACAAGACTTCTCAACTGTATCAGGTGAAGGCCAGTGTTACTAAGGGCTTCAGGGAGGATAATGAGGAGAGTTGGGCGAATGGATGGACCACCACTGTAGAGATGCCACTTGAGATAGATGCTACTTGATGTTATAGGCAGCAGTGAATCCAGCTACTTAAATATACATCTCAAGATATCTCAACTGCAGTCAATGAGCATCTTTGCTGCAAAGACACGTTGTTGGTTTTCACTGTTACCTTTAAACAGCTAACATGTTCCCCTGCAGGGGCATTAACGCTCCTGGACATCTGGAAGGGACAGCTACTAACTGTCTGTGGGCTCTAGCCCTAGTGGGGCACAGTTTGGTTCAATGTCTTCTGTTCAGGAATCAGTGCAAGAGGTCCAGATTTGTCAGGTCTCCAAGGAATTTGTGGACCTCAGGAGGAAATAAGTGTGTGTGTGTGTGTGTGTGTGTGTGTGTGTGTGTGTGTGTGTAGAGGGGGGCAGTGGGTTTTGCAGAACACCTTTCTGAAATCTGTATTTAAAGATGTCTTGGAAAGACAGCAATGTCATTAGCAACACACACACACACACACACACACACACACACACACACACACACCCTCATTTCCAGGATTTATTGACCACTTACTGTATTAGGAACTATGGATGGTTCATTTTCCATAGTTTCTAATTTTCAAAATGGTTCTGTGACAGCAGGGAGGTTGTCTCCTCTTGTGATGGTATTGTTTAGTGCTCTATCCCTGGTAGCTATTTAGCTCTAAGCATTTGATTTATTTGTGCTTTTTAGTAAGTGACAGCCTTTAGAAAGTAGGGGAGGCATCTCATGTTACTCCTCATGTTTAATAGCAGAGGATCTAAAGAGCTAAAATCACTTCCTAGGTCACTGAGAATATCAGACTTAAGTGACCTCTGTCATTCCCCGTGCTTCTGCCCAGTGTGGCCTTTCTGGCTGACCTGGAGATGGAATCAGAACCACTCAATTCAGCGGCATGCCTGATCAAACAAAATGAGGAGGCAGAGATACCAATTGCTTGGCAGATATAGCTTGCTGCAGGTTGCAAACAGCTACTTCACTTTTGAGCTGCCCGTGTCCATAATAAGGACCATTGTTAGGTGGAAACAGTGGGGGCCAGGATAGAAGGACAAGATGGCCAGGCTAGAATCAAACCGAGAAACATTGCCTAATCCTTTCTTCTTTACTGAAGCTCCCTCAGAAATTAGTGCCTTCTGTGATCACTGGGACCAGCTGTCCAAGCTGGGGGCCCTGTGACACATCAGACAAGGGGAGTTGGGGTGGAATGTGTTTGTATGTGTGTGTCTGTGTGTGTGTCTCCGTGTGTGCCTTTGTTTGTCTATGTGTGTGTCTGTCTCAGTGTGTTTCAGTGTGTCAGTGTGCATGTGTATGTCTGTGTGTCTGTACATGTATGTGCCTGTGTTTGTCTATGTGTGTGTACATGTGTGTGTGTGTATGTGCATTTATGTGTGTGTATGAGTGTACTCCTGCCCTGTGCACAGAAGAATAAGTACTGAGATGAATGAATGTGGGGAAAGAAAGCAGAAGCAGACAAATAGGGCAGGAAACAGAAGGGTGAAGGTGAATTTCTTCTCTTTTTCCTTTTCTATTATTTTTAGCTGCCTCAGAAACATCACTATTTTCCTTTTCTGATATTTTTCTAAAAATGTAGATTGGGTTGACTGCGTTTGTTTTAAAATTCTTCTCTCCTATATTACATCCCAACGATAGCTTCTCCTTTCCCCCTTTCCCAATCTCTCCCCCACTTCCCTCTTCCTCTGATCCACCCCACTCTGCCTTCCTTCAGAAAAGAGCAGGCCTCCCAGGGACATCAACCAAACACTGCCTAGCCAGGCACGTTCCGTTTCAGTCCTATTATAAGTGCTCTATAGTCAGCAGCGCAAGGGTCACACAGTTTTAGAAATCAAAAAATTCAAACGATTCCCAATTTTTTCCTTTTGAAGTTTAGATTTGTATAATACGCTATGAAAAGCGGATCCTTTCTTGTAATGACATGAATGTACATAAAATTCATTTGAAAATGCAGAATTTAAAAATCACAAAAGGAAGAAGGCATGCAAGGATATCTCACATAGTGTTTTCTTTGTGATCCTGTAGGAAGTCTTCCTGGAGGACCAGTGGTTCTTGTTCTAGAGTGGGACAGCAGGATAATGGCAGGACATACCTCTCTTCACCTGTGCTCCCTCCTCACCTGTGTTCCCACCTCACTGTGCTCCCACCTCACCTGTGCTCCCTCCTCACCCGTGCTCCCTCCTCACATGTGCTCCCTCCTCACTGTGCTCCCACCTCACCTGTGCTCCCTCCTTAACAATGCTCCCTCCCTACTGTGTTCCCACCTCACTTGTGCTCCCTCCTCACCCATGCTCCCTCCTCACCTGTGCTCCCTCCTCATCAGTGCTCCCTCCTCACCCGTGCTCCCTCCTCACCTGTGCTCCCTCCTCACCTGTGCTCCCTCCTCACTATGCTCC
This sequence comes from Tokudaia tokunoshimensis, assembly GCA_036184795.1. Taxonomy (NCBI): domain Eukaryota; kingdom Metazoa; phylum Chordata; class Mammalia; order Rodentia; family Muridae; genus Tokudaia; species Tokudaia tokunoshimensis. The sequence continues at coordinate 79,628,114 of BTHU01000009.1, forward strand.
CTCCTCACCTGTGCTCCCTCCTCACTCGTGCTCCCTCCTCACTCGTGCTCCCTCCTCATCAATGCTCCCTCCTTACTGTGTTCCCACCTCACTGTGCTCCCACCTCACCTGTGCTCCCTCCTCATCTGTGCTCCCTCCTCACCTGTGCTCCCTCCTCATCTGTGCTCCCTCCTCACCTGTGCTCCCTCCTCATCAGTGCTCCCTCCTTACTGTGTTCCCACCTCACTGTGCTCCCACCTCACCTGTGCTCCCTCCTCATCTGTGCTCCCTCCTCACCTGTGCTCCCACCTCACCTGTGCTCCCTCCTCACCCGTGCTCCCTACTTACTGTGTTCCCACCTCACTGTGCTCCCACCTCACCTGTGCTCCCTCCTCACCTGTGCTCCCTCCTCACATGTGCTCCCTCCTCACTGTGCTTCCACCTCACTGTGCTCCCTCCTCACCCGTGCTCCCTCCTCACATGTGCTCCCTCCTCAATGTGCTCCCACCTCACTGTGCTCCCTCCTCACCCGTGCTCCCTCCTCACCTGTGCTCCCTCCTTACCAGTGCTCTCTCACCTGTGCTCCCTATGCTTCTTTGCTCTCTGTGTTCCCCTTCTCTCTCCTCTTCCCTTCTTTTCTTGCTTACTTTTCACCCCAAGACTAGTGTTGAGCTCCCTGATTGCCACCATGATCAGTGGCCTGTCTCTGCAGACCCACCTTCACAGAGACCTGAACCTTGGAAGATTGTCACCATTTCTGTTTACCTTGCTTTGCCTTATTTAATGGCTGGGGTTTAATTTCTGTGGGTGTTGTTGTTTGAAGACACTCGGAGGTGCCGTTGCCATGGGTAATAAGTTCAGAATTTTCTTTGACTTTCTCAAGCACCGTCTGTAGTCTGTATCCGAACCCGAACACCACTGCTTGGCAATGGTCAACACAGTGAATCCCCGTTCCCAGAACCTGAGAAAGTTAACCTTCTGCTTCTGCCTAGCATGGCATGCATACCCAAGTATGAAGCAAGCTGTTCTCAGTATTGCACAATCCAGTCACTTGTCCAGGGCCACACTAGAACATTCTCTGTGAAAAACCATTTCAACTCCACATCATGGCCTGCACAGTCACACAATGGCACACCATCCGTCTCCCAGCAGGAGTGGCTCATAAAGGATAGCTGTAGAATTTCTAATGAAGTGTGGGAGAAAAGGGGGGGGGTCCCCAAAAACAGATGCTGCAAAAATAGCCTATGTCATTAAGACTGCAAAACAATATGAAAATGGGATGCACTTGAAACCAGCACCCATTTCCATAATTTATGGAAATGGCTTTTCCTACTCTAATGGCTGTGGGAACCCCATTAAGATCCCCTCTCCTTTTTCTTTTATGCCCCCAAATTAGAGATGGCTGCAGCATTCTGTGCCTTTGTTTTAATCCCATTTAATTTATTGAGATGCACTCCACTTAATTTTCTTTGGTTTGGCTGGGACAACTTGCCTGTAAGTGCAGATGGATCTAGGATTAAGAATGGCCGGTGGCTGAGTTTTTTGTTTTTGTTTTTTTGTTTTTTGTTCCTATCTGTTGTTTGCTGGCTGTCTTCATCTTTGGGGCTTCCCAACTTCTCCCCCTTGTGGACATCACTGATTAGCCTGGTCAGTAAGACCAGGGTCTTTCAGAGTTACTTCTTCAGCATCTTCATCCCAACTAGACTCAGCAGCTTGACATCTTTCCCCTGTCCTCTTATTTTGAAAAGATAAGTATTGTGGATACAGGAAAGGGTTCTGTCCAGACCTTGCAGTTGATGTGAGAAGAGTGTATGGAGGGTTAGTGGAGGTTCAGGGTAACGTTGCACCACCAAATCATGGCAAACTCCACCTCTTCTGCACAGCAGTGTGTGGTTCTTTAGTCTGCTCTAGCTGGCTATTTATTTGGCTCTCTCTGTGTGTGACCACTAATGTGTTCATTACTAACATCCAATGAAATGCCATGAATCCCAGAGAGCCAAAGTTATGGCAAAACCACATCAGGAGGATCTTTTGGCTCCAGTGACCTGCCCCTCCCCTAACAAAGCCACCCAAACCTTCTCAAACAGCACCAACAACGTGGGATCAGGTGCTCAAATCCATGAGTCTATAGGGGGCACTTTTCATTCAAACCACAGCGAAATGCATATTCTTCTGAATGGGAAATATATGGAAACTTGAAGATAAAAAGAGACACTGCAGTTAGCTGAATTATGTAAATGGAAAGACAAGAGCACACCCAAAATTAGCAAGCTTTCGGGATAACGGAGGGATCAAGTCCAAGTAGGTTAACTGAGTACAAATGGGTTTGCTTTCCTTTTTCGTCAAGATTGGTTCACTTGGTAAAAATTCAAGGATATTACAAAGAACACTCTGTGTGACATTCCAAAGGATCTTTCATAGTATTAACTGCATGTGCTCGATCATTTCCCTCTTCATGGGTCTGTAGTTTGTGGGGCACACACAGGCCCCTCTTTACTGTTAAGTAGCTCAGTATAAATGTGTGAGAATAGAGATCTCTTATAAGGTTTGCATGGTAAATCCATCAGCCAAGCACACGAGCTTGCATGACTCCTTCCTGCTCTCCCACCCACTAATGTCACCCAATGGTGTGGGCATGGGGCAAGTGGCTGAAGATGTTTTAGTGTTTGTTTTGCTCTACACAGGCAGCTGTGGCATCTTCCATTGCTATAGATGTGGCCTAAGAGGGAAAGTTCACATGACTAATATTATGCTTGCTGTAATTTGATTTAGATCATAATTAATTAATGTGAACTTCATAAGTCCTTGCCTTGTGGATGCTTCTGTCTGTCTATCTATCTATCTATCTATCTATCTATCTATCTATCTATCTATCTATCTATCTATCTATCTATCTATCATCCTATCTATCTATCTATCTATCTATCTATCTATCTATCTATCTATCTATCATCCTATCTATCTATCTATCTATCTATCTATCTATCTATCTATCTATCATCTATCTATCTATCTATCTATCTATCTATCTATCTATCTATCTGTCATCTTCCTATTTACTATCTATCTATCTATCTATCTATCTATCTTTCTTTCTTCCTTCCTTCTTTTCTTCCTCCTTTCTTCCTTCCTTCCTTCCTTCCTTTCTTCCTTTCTTTTTCCTTTCTTTCTTTCTTTCTTTCTTTTTTCTTTCTTTCTTTCTTTCTTTCTTCCTTTTTCCTTCACTTATAAAGTACTTTGGTTGGTATGGGAAGCTTCAGATCAGGATAGCTACTGTTATCTTTCTGTTACGCAGGGAATCTCTATTAACCTGCCTATGTTATGCTTACCAGAAGCATACTGAAACAAAGTATTTAAAGTAAAACATCAAAAAAATGAAGATATTGAACAATGGGACCTAGTTAAAAGTAAACAAATAAAAACCCATAAAAACAACATTGATGTTGTAAAGAACAGGATTTGATATTGAAAACATGAAACAATGTTGAAGGACAGTAATTCAATATCAAAGCCATGATTTACAAATAAAATGCATTCGTAATAAATCTGGAAATGCTAACAATGTAAGTTGGAAAAAGGAGAAAGACAAACTAAATAGCTTCAGTTCAAGACATTTATAAACAATTATACCAGAAAATTAATTTAATTAATTAAGGTTATTAGACATTCATAAATGCATACATAACAAATGGCTATTCATTAGCGATTTTATGAGACTAGAGATGTTTATGAATTAATTAATATAAGAATTATTTACAAAACCTGACATATTTTAACTATAAAAGGCAAGGACTTATAAAGTTCACATTATTTAATTATGAGCTAATTCAAATTACAGCAAGCATAATATTAGTCATGGGAACTTTCCCTCTTATGTCACAGATCCCCATTTCTAAAAGAACAACACTATACATTTTTCTTATGTGGTCTTCTTGTATAGAGATTAAATCATTTACAATTCGAGGTACTTGCAGTGTTGACTGGCACATGAGAAATGTCAATCATGCTACATACATACATTCATGAAAACTCTATTTAGCAAATATTGTTTTAATCTAGGCAAGTGCTTGGGGGATGATGATAATCTATTACACATCTGTTACTTCAGGATACTCTACTGTGATCTGAAGTACACAGCAATAGAATACTCTTCCATGAGCATTCCTGAAGTGTGAGGTTAAAATGATGTAGCAGTTATACATTTTCTTGCTAGGTGAGAAAGATATATGTGCTGCAGGAGAGAAGCACTTTAAAGTCAGGGACACACAGATGTGCCATGAAAATACAAACCATGCAGACATGATGCGCAGGGGAGGCAGGATGGCCACTTAAATTTCAGATAAAACAAAAATGTGAAAATAGGAACTTCATAATGATAAGGGGAAAATTACAGAATAACAATTGCCAAATATAAATCCTTGTGCACCTAAGGACAGTTGGCCACAGTATGAGAGCACCTGCCAGAGCTGTTGATAGAATAGGACTGAGGAATTAGTTAAGACCTGGTCACTTGTGAGAGCTAATGTGATTCATTGGGATCTGGGCAACACCTCGCAGCCCTAATCTAGATGTTCTCTTTTAAGGTCAAATAGAATTTCCTCCAGGATACTCTGTATGACTATTATTAGGGCACTGAGTCACTCTTGATCATTATGACGTAATGGGAAACTACATTTTAAAAGGTGACGTAAGCCCCACACTCTATGGTCTTTAAAGTTTACACACTCAAATATAAATTTTGGGTTTTTGGCTACCCAGACAGAAATATGATAGTTAATATTTTGATGTGAAAAGTGTATTCTGCAGACTGCTGCTTTTACTTAATTTGTTCCAATAGTTCTTTTATTAGTTCTCGCTTTTTGTACATACAATTATGTAATTTGCAAATCTTTACTAATTCTCCTCTGACAAGTCTAAGTTTTTTCCTTGTCTCATTGTAGCAGTCAGTAGTCTTCACTCCATTTTTTTTCTCAACCTCCCTAAGGCTGCAACCTTTTAATGCAGTCCCTCATGTTGTGTCAACCCCAACCATAAACTTATTTTTTGTTGCTACTTCATAGCTGCGCTTTGACTAGTGTCGTGAATCATAACGTAAGTATCCGAGTCTTCTGATGGTCTTTGGTGACCCCTGTGAAAAGGTCCTTTGATGCCAAAGTGGGTGTCAACCCACAGGTTGAGAACTACTGTCTTACTTGATGTTAAACAGAAGTGGTAAAAGTAGTTGTGTGTACTACTGGTGGGTTTGAGAAGGAAGCACTGATCTTCCTCTGTTACAATGTGACTGGCTAGAAGCTTTCAGTGACTCAGCCTGTCCGGGGGACGGTATTCCTCACCTCCCATTTCTGGTTTTTATTAAGTGATTTTCGTGCAAAGAGAATTTTTTTTTTGGGTGACCTGAATACTGTAAATGTCGATCCCTGTGGTAACTGCACAATTGCAACTCACCAAACAACACTTAAGTTGGGGGAATTCTATTTCATTTAAGTTATGCTCCAATGAAGCTGTATAATATAACACTCGTGATCACAATGTAACATACACAGAGCTGAAGTCCCCTCTACACACATCACCCTAGGATACACTGTGGTGACCAAGGGCAAGGAGTTGGACCTACCATGTCACTAACCTTGAATTGGATCATTTCTCAAGTTAGCCACTAAGTGTCTACTGTCCTTACTTTTTCTATTTTGTGCCCTCTTGTCACAGTAAGCCCAGCAGTAACTTATGCATCCTCCCTAAAATAAGCTAGACAAAGTTCAGGAATGTGTTTGTATCTTCACAAATGTTAGTTTCTGTCCTTATGCCAAAGGACATTTGTTTCTTAGTAATGCAGCCAATGTTTCATAAATGGATAGTGCCATTTTATTCTGCCAACAAGAGGGACAGGCAGCAGACTCTCAGAGAGCAGTTGCATAGTCTCCTTCGCCTACAGTCCTGAGCTGCAGGCGCTTCCTATAGTATGCAGCTGGTCCCTCTAGGTTCTTCTCGCATCATCTAGTGGCACATTCAACCACCCACGGATCTGTATTAGTGTCTTTTCTCTTTGCTGTGACCAAGGACCTGTAAATGAGCGATTTAAGGGAGGAAGGGTTTGTTTTGACTTTTAGCTCAAGGGACTACAGTTCCTCAAGGCAGGGAAGGTCTGACAGTAGGACTGTGAGGAAACTGGTCACATTGCATCTGCTGCCAGGAAGAACAGAATGGACAGGAAGTCTCAATGTCATAAAGGTTCCCCAACCTTCCACAACAGTGATATCTTCTGGGAATTAACATTCAGATACCTAACTCCATGGGAGACATTTCACATTCAAATCACTGCTAAAATTTAGTATATCCATACAAAATAGAGTAGCACTACTGTGTTAATAACACTTTACTTCTGGAGATCCGGGGTTTTCACTCATGAAATGGAAATGCTTGAAATTTGATCTTGGAAATGAGCAGTGTACGTGTGCGTGCCTACGTGCCTGTGGTTGAAGTGTGTTTTATGTAGCAACCAGAAACTCAACAACAACCAAAAAGCCCATCCTAGGGACTCGGGGCTTTCAAAGGCTGGGTCACATCCTGTGCTTGACGCAGTCACACCAAAAAGGGAGCATTCAGTGATTCACAGTGTCATTAAGATCAAAGAATCAAAAATATAGAATGACTCAAAAGCCCCCTTTACTTTCACCCGGGGAAACATTCATAAACACAATGAAACATTCCGTGTATTCATTATTATAAGCATAGATTAGTCTTTCTTTACTTCCACTTCACTAAATGTGGAGCCACATCAAGTCACATTTAAAAGAGAAATGCCTTTCTGCCTGGTTACCAGCCTGTCTGCACACAGGGCTGTGCAAGCAGGATGACCCTGGATCCTTCCAAAAGCGGAGGGCTGCATCACCAAGGCAGGCGGTCACTTCTAAGACCTTTTGTGACTCAGTGCTTTCTCTTTGCACCTTGACCCTCACAAGACAGCTTTTACTCCAACTAAGCGATACACGGTAGTTCTTCAGGGAACACGAATAATATACGAAGATCGCCTTTCTAGCTTGTCGGTATTTGAGATGAGCAAAAGCCTTCCTGTGGCTACCAATTCAAGGAATTCACAGCATCAGCTCAGGCTGAGACTATACTACTTAGCTTGCTTCTGGACCATACAGAGTTGCACAGGCTGTGGGCAGCACCCAGCCTGCCCAGAGTACAGTCACACTGATTCCATACTGCCATAGGCAGCGGTGGATTTGCAGAGTGTGTGCCTCTACTCTAAGGTAGCTTCGTGTACATTTCTCTAGTTGAGTAAGGAGCCTTTTTATTAGCTCTTGAAGAATTTCATTCAGTGCATTTTGATTATATTCACTCTCCTCCCCTAGTTCCTCCCGATCCATCTTCTCTTCCCTATCCATCCCTTTGTGATCATTTCCTCCTCCTCTTTCTCCTCCTCCTTTTTCTCCTTCTCCTCTTGCTCCTCCTCCTCTTCCTCCTCCTCCTCTTGCTCTTCCTCCTCCTCCTCCTCCTCATCTCCTTCCCATCAAGCCCCATGGGCACTGCTCTTTAGCTCTTGGGTGTGTGACCTTCCACTGGAGCACGGCTCTCACTCGTCTAGCAACCATCATTGCCAATAGAGCCTCAGCTGGAGGTAGACTGCCTACCCACCTCCCCTCCCCACAATGAGATTTGGTCTGGTTTGAGCTTGTCCAGGTCATGTGCATGCCATCACAACCTCTGTGACAGCAAACTGTGAGCTCATGTGTGTAGCTGCTCTGTTGTGTCTGGCAAACCTGCCTCTTCTGTAGTCAACCATCAATTTAGATTAGAAAACATTCAATCCTTAAGGATGGATTTTTTTCTTCTTCTGTATTTAGGATATTGTGTTTAATGAGCAGAAAAAAAATGTTTTTTTAATACCTATTACCAAGAGAATGACTTTTGTTAATGACAACTAAGTTTAAAAGTTGGAATGTGTCACTCCTTAGTTTTGATCCTAACCCAGATGAAGTCACAGTAGGGCAAGAGAAGTCTGACTTTTCAATCAGTCGTGAAATGTAAGTTTTATGACACTTTGGGAAATTCATCAAGTCTGAGACAAGGGAGATTCATGGTCTCTCTCTTTTTTTTAATCTAAGTAAATATCACAGCTTTGCATTTATATTGCTTTTATTTGCAGATTAATTTTGGTCCTAATATCATATGCAAATTGAAAACTAGGAAGCTCAGAGAGATTATCCCTCTCTTTTGTTATCACATGGTAAACCAGCTCTAAATCCTTCCTGATGAATTTACCGCTTGCAGTAAATGTAGACATATTGACATCTAGCTGCTGGTGGCTTGTGTCCCAGAGTACTTTGCACGGTGCAAAGGCTGTGGGAAGGAAGGGCTACTGAGGGGCTACTGGGGGTGGCCAGGTGTCCCTCTTGATCAGCGTAGGCCTATTTGTTTCATTTCAGGAACACTTCAGAGATGGAAACATGGATTTTTAGAAGCTGTCACAAATCCAGCCTCCTCACAGAGATCATGGAAGGAATAATTTGATAAATCACTCACTCAGTAGTCTACCTCCTCCCCTCCATTACTGGCCCTGTCTCCACTACTGGCCAGCAGGTGTTTTTTGAGAGGTTCAGTCAGTTCTTGTAAAATCCATGGAAGTGAATCAGGGTAGGCTGGAATTCTCAAGGGAACCAGATACAGGGCTGCTGGGCTGCAAGGGGGTCTCTTAAAGACCCAGAGCTATGGGATATTAATCCTTCCAGCACTCAGCTTGTCTTACTGTACCTTTATGTCACTGCTAAGAGCAGAGAGTGGATTTCATAATAGTAGGCTCCTTAGAGCTGGCTTCCATCTGTTAGGTAGATGGATGTTACTTACGGGCGTTAACATACCTCTTTATCCCACTACACCATCAAAGGATAGAAAAGGTAGGTAGATGTAGATAGAGCCCAGTCGAGCACACAGAGCCTTCTTCAGAAAGACGATGCTTCCCAAAGTCTGAGAAGAGTGGGGTGTTCAGCTATGACAAGAGTAGGGACTTTTGATGGATTCCATCTCTATCCATGGAGGGGGCTAATAAAACCACCCTAGGCAAAAAGAGAATTCCTATGAAGTCTTTGCTGTGTGACCCGTATCAACTGGATCTTACATAGTCAAGAGTGAAATCTGAAGGCTTACAGCCTATTCTCTCATGGTTTTCCAGCTCATTTACAGCCAGTGTCTGAAAGCACAGGCTATATGGTCTGTGCACTGGTGACTTGACTGTTCACCCAGGGACACTGTGTGCATCTGAAAGCTCTCCATGAAGACAGGGGTCTGATGTCTGAGAGCCGCCTTCTCCAGTCTGGATCCACTGTGGGTCCTGAGCTTTGCAGGAAGCAGCTGATCCAGGTCTTTGGAGCCAACTCAACACATTCAGTTTCTTCTTGCCATTAGCATTACTGGGTGTCACAGCCCCTGTCTCCCAGGAGCTGCGAGATGCTGGACGCCTGTGTAGGAAAGGCACTGAAGGAGTAATGGAGATGATTTTCAATATTTGCACTTAGAGTTTGTTTTTCATTCCCAGAAATGTGTAATTGCCTTCATTAATAAGTGAGAGTGCTGTTCTTCTTTGAAGACAACCATCTGGGTACTATTAGCTTTATGTCCATAGGTAAATGTGAGGGGAGCTTGCCTGGTGTTGGATTTTGTTCAGTTTGTGCAAGGGAGACATCCCAGTTCTGGGGGTAGTGGTGTTGGAGGTGCTTTCCCAGCAGAAAGGGCACTCTGAGAGGGAGGTAGGGACTGGCCAAGGCTATGTGGGTGTTCTCTTGGCATGCACGCAGAGGCTCCTCCTACCTCCACACAGGAAACTGTGGAGGAGCCTGAGAGGGACGGCAAGTGTCTGCCTAAAGCCTTTTGTCCTTACCTTCCCTCAGGACCTTGTGGATTCTGTTGGGCAAAGTTCCTAGAGCCAGGCCCAGAGACAAGACAATACATGATGAGCTCTAGAGGCTCGAGTCATGGGGAGCACTGACTGGAAGTCCAGGTGGCCATTCACTGCTCTGAAGATGATTGATTCTCTTCATCCTCTTCCTCCTCCTCCTTTTCCTCTCCCTCCTCATCCTCCTTCTTTCTTCTTCATTTTAAAAACCTCTTTATTGTATTAAAATTTTACTTTACATACCCATCACAGCCCACTCTGGTCTCTCCTCCCAGTCCCACCCTTACAAATCTCTCCCCCATTACCCTCTCTCCTTATCCTCAGAGAAGGTGATTCCCCACTTGGGTACCACCCTATCCTCCATTCTTTTATTGTTCAGAATTGTTTTAGCTATACTGGCTTTTTATTTGTCGTTCATTTTTCCTTATGAAGTTGGGAATTTGTTCTTTCAAGGTCTATAAAGAATTGTGTTGAATTTTGATGGGGATTTCATTGTATCTGAGATTGCTTTTGGTAAGATGGCCATTTTCACTCTCCTCTTATCTATGAGCATGGAGGATCTTTTCATCTTCTGATATCTTCCTCAATTTCTTCCTTCAGAGGCTTGATGTTCTTCTTGTACAAATCTTTCACTTGCTTGGCTAGAGTCAAGATATTTTATATTATTTGTGACTATTGTAAATGGTGTTGTTTCCCTATTTTCTTTCTATAAAGGAGGGATATTGATTTTTTTGAGTTAATTTTGTATCCAGCCACTTGGCTGAAGATGTTTATCAAGTCCTCTGGTAAAATTCTTGTGGTTGCTCATGTATACTATCATATCATCCTTGAATAGCAATATGACTTCTTTCTTTCCAATTTGTATGCTTTTGATCTTCTTTAGTTGTCTTATTGCTCTAGCTAGAACTGTAAATACTATATTAAATAGATAGGGAGTGAGTAGACAGTCTTGTCTTGTCCCTGATTTTAGTGGATTACTTTAAGTTTCTCTCCCCTGAATTTGATGTTGGCTATTGGTTTGCTGTATATTACTTTTATTATGTTTAGGTATATGCCTTGTATCTCTATCTGATATCTCCAATACTTTGAACATGAAGGAGTATTGGATCTTTTCAAAGGCTTTCTCAGCATCCAGTGTGACAATCATGTGGTTTCTTCTTTCAATTTGTTTATATGGTGTATTATATTGATTGATGGATTTTCATATATTGAACCATCCCTGAACCCCTGAGATGAAGCCTACTTGATTGTGGTGGATGATGTTTTTGATGTGTTCTTGAATTTTTTATAGAGTATTTTACTGAGTATTTTTGTACCAATGTTCATAAGAGAAATTGGTTGGAAGTTTCCTTTCTTTGTTGATTCTTTATGTGGTTTAGGTATCAGGGTGACTGTGGCCTTATAGAATGAGTTTGGCAATGTTCCTTCTGTTTGTATTTTGTGGAGTAATTTGAGGAGTATTGGTATTAGCTCTTCTTTGAAAGGCTGTAGAATTCTGTGCTAAAACCATCTGACCCTGGGCATTTTTTGGTTGGGAGACTTTTAATGACTGCTTCTATCTCCTTAGGGGCTGTTTAAATAGTTTACTTGTTCTTAATTTAAAGGGTATCTGTTTAGAAAATTTTCATTTCATTTAGATTTTCCAATTTTGTGGAGCACAGGCTTTTGAAGTTAGACCTAGTGATTCTTTGATTTTCCTTATTGTCTGTTGTTATATCTCTCTTTTCATTTCTGATTTTATTTAAAGACTCTGTCATTTAGTTAGTTTGGCTGAGGCTTTGTCTATTTTCTCAAAGAACCAGCTCTTGGTTCTTGTGTTAGAGTTTTCCTTCAAGTATTTTCTGTAGGGCTGGATTTGTTGATAAATATTGTTTAAATTTGGATTTGCTTTGAAATATCTTGTTTTTTCCATCTATGGTGATTGAGAGTTTTCCTGGGTATAGTAGTCTAGGTTGGTGTCTGTGGTTTTTTTTTTTAGAGGCTGCTAAATATGTGTCCAGGTCCTTCTAGCTTTTAAAGTCTCTGTTGAGAAGTTGTGTGTAATTCCGATAGGTCTATGTTTATATGTTACTTGACTTTTTTCCCTTGCAGATTTTAATATTCTTTCTTTGTTCTGTAGATTTAATGTTTTGATTATTCTGTGGCAGGGGAATTTTCTTTTCTGATCCTATCTAATTGGTCTTCCATAAGCTTCTTGTATGTTTATAGGTATCTCCTTCTTTAGGTTGGGAAAGTTTTCTTCTCTGATTTTATTGAAAATATTTCTGGTCCTTGGAGCGGGGACTTTTCACCTTCTTCTATTCCTATTAATCTTAGGCTAAGTCTTTTCCCTAGTTATTTTGTGTCAGGATTTTTTAAGATTTAACATTTTCTTTGACTAATGTATCAATTTCTTCTACTGTATCTTCTACACCTGAGTTTCTCTCCCATCTCCTGTATTCTATTGGTGATGCTTGCATCTGTTGTTTCCGATTTCTCCCCTAGGTTTTCCATCTCCAGGATGCCGTCAGTTTGTGTTTTCTTTTATTGCTTCTATTTCTTGAACAATTTTATTTATTTCCTTTACCTGTTTAATTGTGTTTTCCTGTATTTCTTTAAGCAACTCATTCATTTCCTCTTTAAAAGCTTCTATCATCTTTATAAGAAGGATTAGATATAAGGTAATTTTTCTTGCACTTCAATTGTGTTACAATATCCATGGCTTGCTGGAGTCTGATAGCTGTGTTTTGAAGGTGTTTTCTTGCCCTGGCTTTTTTTTGATCGTGTTCTTGTGCTGGCCTTTGGCCATCTGGTTGTCCCTGGATGTTCTCATTTTCGCAGGTGTTGGGAGGGTGCCTAACTTCAATGATCCTGCTGTGGCAGACCTTTGGTGGATATCTCTGGGCTGGAGAATGGAACTCAGGGGCAGTGCAAATCTCCCAGCAGTTTGATGTGCCCCCGGGGACATGCCAGGTAGGAGATTGTAGGTGGGCAGGGAGAGAGATGGCAGTACAATGGAGCTACAGGGGACAGTGTGCAAAGCCCAGGTGAAGGGACTTCACTGTGGTGCTGGTTCATGGGCTTACATCTTTCTGGCTTTCCTGCTCTGGGTGATATTACAGCCAGGCCAAGGCTCCATGTCTTCATCATCCCAGTGTCTATACAAGTTTACCCATGTTATTAGGCTCGCCCCTCCACTGTTTGACATTGAATTTCCCAGGGAATCTGGCCTTGGGCCAGTGCCATACCCCTCATCAGTGCCATTGAGGTAAGTGTGGCCTCTTGAAGGTTTGATGCCAATGAAGGGAGGCCTTGCACAGGTATCACCAGGAACCGTGTGGGGAACTTGGAAGGCAACAGCTGACAAAACACATCTTCGACTCTAAGTTCTGTTACAGCAGGAGGCTATCTTCCTACCCACTTGAAAAGTCTGCTTTTTAGAACACCTCAAGGGTAATATACGCACAGTACCTTTCTTTCTATCAGCCTCCACCATCTTAGCACCCTGCTCACTCAGACAAGGACCTACTGCAACACCATACCATAGTCAGAACCACACAGCGGATGCTTTTCTTCCCTGGTTCTGGGCACTGAACACCAAACCATCAAAACACAGTTGACTCACTTGCTAGCCAACATCAGCCCTGGTCTGCAGAGACTTTTGTGCTTTATATCATGAGCTGACAATGAGAGATGAGAGAGGAGATAGAGGGGAAGGAAGAGAATAGGGAGAGAGGATAAACAGAGGGGAGAAAGGGATAGAGAGAGAGAGGAAAAGAAAGGGAGGAAGGGTGATTCTGGAAAGACACTATTCTTATTTTTAAAAATCATCTTGGTTCAAGCAGGAACTGTGCAAGAAAAGGAAACTTCAACTCAGAAATGCCTCCATCACACTGGCCCATAGGCAAAGCTTTTTCCAAGTGCTGGGAGCTTACCTGGAAGCACACACCTCTTCAAGACTATTTCAACATCCTTCCCTTCTCCTCCACTCTCTCCATCCCTTCTCCCTTTGCCCCTCCCCCTACAAGATAATACTCCAGGCATCTTTAGTGTCAGGCCTAGGTCTCTATGGATGGTAAGGATCACGCACATCACTGGCACAGGCTTAGGAAATGATGCTGAAATATCTGCTTTACAGGTTCCTGGACACACAACTTTTCTCAAAATGGAGTCTGGGTGTTATAGGGAGAAACCCATTCTTAAGGACATTGGTACCCAAGTGTTCAGCATCAGTCATTCTGCAGGACTGGAACATGATATGTGGCCTACTGAGGAACCTTGTCTCTCTGGGGCTTTAGCTGGTGACATGTCATAGGAAGGCTGTTGAGCACGTTGCTTCCACACAGGGGGCAGGCGGCATGGCCAGTACTGTCCTCTGCATTGAGATGATGGTTTGCTCTGGAGCCCACAAGCTTAATCTCCTGTTTTCCTTCTCTTCAGGAGTAAGATTGGGAATTAGTATTAGTGTAGATTTCCTGGAGCCAGGTATGACTGGTGACACAGGGTAGGAGCATTACACCGCATAAAGCCAGATGAAAGACTGCACTGAGATGTTGAAGTGTGCCAGCATCTGCAGCCATCTGGTAGACCCTCCCCCACACTTTCTCTTCACATACAGAAGGAGCTTTTATGTCCTCTGAGAATATTTGTTTTTTCATAGTCTAAGACTATGGGAAATACAACAAAGAGGAGAACAAGAAGGCCAGTCGGGTGCCTGAGCAGGGCTGTGCGGTGGGTGTGAACCAAGGGCACCACCACACTGAGTGGTTCAAAGAGAACAATGTTCAGCCACATGCTGCGGACAGAGCCACAGCGATCCAGATGCGGTCACAGGGCCTCCTGCCCCCACTACAAGAAAGCAGTCATGACTGTTTTAAATTTTGTCTTGTTTTTTTTTTCTTTGTTCTCCCTTACTTATCTCTCAAATGCTGTGGTTAACAAACCGAGAGCTGGAGAGTTCAAAGGCAGTTCTGTGTTTCAGATGCAGGCCCGTGCAAGCGTCGAGTCTTTCTACTTCACAGATGAGATTTGCTTGATTCTAGATGGAGGTGTTTTATTGTTTTGTTTTTGTTTTTGAAAAAAAAGAATGGCATTACAGATTTGTTCACATACTAATCAAAGATGCTTTCCGGTAAGTCCTTACAAAGCTCTGCTTGCAAGGGTCTAGAGGAGAGGCACAGAGAATTGAGGCCTTCATCACCTCCTGGCAGGATGAACCCCAAGACCTCAGTCAGTTAGGGTGCTTCTGTGTGTGTACACAGATGGAGCACAGAGGTAATTTTAGAGTTCATACTTGGGTGCACAGCGGTTAAGGGTGTTTGCTACGAAAGCATAAGAACCAGAGGCGAGAGTCCAGCACCCACGTAAAAGCCAGGCACGGACCTGTGCACACGATAACCCCAGCACAGGGGCAGGGCAAAGAGGAGGGATGTGTGTGGAGAGAAAAGGGTCAGTGGGACTTTCTGAAGGACAGCATAGACAAAAAAAAAGGGCAAAATCCAGGTTAAGAGAGAGATCTTGCCTCGGGAAATCAGGTGGGAGATGATAGAGGACATATATTCTCCTCAAGCTTTGTCATGAACACACACATGTATGTATATCCGAGACAGATGCACACTGCACACCCACCCCAACACAATAGAACAACTTAAAATGAAATAATGTATCTCACACATTCATGTCCAACAGCTGAGATTCACTTAACACTGTGGAAGGCACCAGACGGGCAGTGTTCCAAGGAGGGGGATGGACAGTTAGCGTCAGGGACACATCAGTTGTTCCACTCCCACGCTGAGCTACCTGCTCTCTGCTGTGAAGCCCCCTCCAAGGCAGAGGAGCATCAGAGACAGCCACGATTCTCTGTCTACCACTTTTATTTAGTTGCCCTGCACCAGGATCTAAATCCTTATTGAGCTGTTTCTAGAGTGTTCTATGAAGCAGAATCTCTTATGTCACAGCCTGATAGTTCTTGTCACTTCCCAGTGTCTTGGTGGATCTTTGTTCAGTGATGAGAGAGTGGTGGACAGCTTCCCTGCGAGCCTCTCAGCTTGCAGTGCTGTGGAGTGGGGAGAGGAGCCTGGATCCTAATGCATCGAGACAGCACATTTAAGCCACAGAGAGGCAACTCACATATCTCTGGCATACACCATTAGTCCTACATGGTGGTGTATGCTCTGTTCCACATTCCTCCTCAGTTTTAGCTAAGGGGAGCTGGGATGCTGAACATGTTAATGCCAGCTCTAATCAGTCCACAGCATCTCAGACAACATTTTCCCCTGACTTACAGGATCCCTTTCTGTGGACCAGAATTGCCAGTTATGTGCATCTCGCTCTCTTCTTCATGGGTATCTCCTCTATCTCCTTCACCTAGTCAGCTATGGCAAATCAACCCAAATATGTTAAATGGTGAAGGGAGAGGCTGCAAAATAAGTCAATATACATACACATACATCGTATACATCATATACATCATAAACATCATATACATCATATACATATACATACACATACATCGTATACATTGTATACATCATATACATCATAAACATCATATACATCATATACATATACATTCCCCCAAATAGTGAATCTAGTGTTTCTAAGCATGTGGTTATAAAATCGAAAGGCAATCATTGCAGAGGAGCAGAAGGAGCTAGCAGAATCCATGTGATAGTTACAAGAGTTTTAGTGAACTAGAAGCTTTGGAGACAGCTAAAATCTATCCTCCTAAAGAGAAGAATGCTCACAGTCCAACACCAAAAAGATGCCAGGGCCTGCCACATGAACTCTGACCATATGCCCAAGCGCTCTGGAGACAGATCTCTGAGCAGGTCTGTGAGGGATTTCCCATATTCAGTTAGCTGAGGTGGGAAGGCCCTTCTTTACCTTAGGACTTCATAAAAAGGAGAAATCCTTCAGCGTGCAGTCACTCATCTGTCTGCTTTCCTCCGACTGGTGACACAGTGGTCTCTCGCTCCTGCCATCGTGGCTTCCTGCCATGATGGATTACACCCTAAACCCAACCAAAATATGAATCAAATTACCCCTCCTCCTTAAATTGTTTTTGGTAAGTGTTTTGTTGCAGGAACAATTGGCATAATGTCTCCTGCAAATATGCTTTGTTTATGGATTAAGTTTTTATTATGAAAAATAACTGAGAAGAAAATTTCAATTATGGATTGTATACCGAGAAACCTACCAAAATCTCTATGATTATCCCCATATAGCCTTCTATCTGTCTCCCAAACCTTTCTCTGCAGCCACCTGTCCCCAACCCTGGCCCACAGCAAGAGTCTATTCCTTAGTGGTTGGTCTGTGCCCCTGCCTGCCATCACCTCTCTGTCCCTGTCTGTCCAATCTCTACTCACAACCCTCCCATAAGTCCTTGTTCCTCACAATCCCACCCAAAGCAGGGTGCCTTTATTCCTCAGTGGTTGGACCCAGCCTTGGATTCTCAGCTTGAAGGAAAGACACATCCAATTTGGCTGAAACTGTCAGTTGCTTAGGACAGAAAACAATCCCAGAAATAGAAAACCTAAGAACATCCAGGGACTAATGAAGGGTAGGATTCAAGTGGGAAGACACTTCTTGGTGTTGCGCTTCATTGTTGATGCGTCTGCATGCTCTGAAAACCAAACCAGAGCAGACTGGCATTCTGACAGAGAAGAGCAGAGCACTCCGGAGGACAGATCCAATTGCGTTTGCTTATAGAACAGAACAGAAGAAAACAAACACCGCAACAGCAGTTCTGTTTCCCAGACAGATTCGGTTCTAAAAGTGTGTGGTGGGGCTTTGGGAAGGACTCTGTAGCTATGCTGAACTGAACCTTCACTCCTCACTTGACAGCAGAAGCAGGGAAACACATCAGCTCTGTGCTTCAGGGTGTTTGAAATGCTACATGTCAGCTCAGAAGTTCACAGTTTCCATCGGTGCTTGTGACATATCCATAAATTCTGCTTGCAGTAGCCATAGATTCTTTTTCCAAATTGGGGGAAGGCTCTGATTGCAATTCAATTAAAACAAGACTATCATGGTGCTGAGGACATAGTTCCAATAGGTCCTCCTCCCAAGGCTTCTGAATGGAATATATGCATTTATCTCTCTCTCTCTCTCTCTCTCTCTCTCTCTCTCTCTCTCTCTCTCTCTCTCATGCGTGCATGCCTTTGTGTGTGTGTGTGTGTGTCTGTATGTCTGTGTGTGTGTCTTTGTGTGTGCCTGTATGTGTGTGTCTGTGTCTATGTCTGTGTGTCTGTATGTGTGTGTGTGTGTCTGTGTCTGTGTGTCTGTATGTGTGTGTGTATGTCTGTGTATGTGTGTGTGTGTATCTGTATGTGTGTGTGGTGTGTGTGTGTGTGTGTGTGTGATGTGTGTGTGTATCTGCATGTATCTGTATGTGTGTCTGTGTGTCTGCATGTGTGTGTATCTGCATGTGTGTGTCTGTCTGTGTGTGTCTGTATGTGTGTGTGTGTGTGTGTTTAGCGTCAGACTGTCTTAGAACTTTCTTCACTATAATTACAATACTCAGGCCAGGACATGCTTAGGAGCATGGTACCATTTATGATGCTGACCATCATGTACAAGCTGAGATTTCTCAGTTGCATAGTTTGCATCTTTCCTTCCCCTGTTTGTTGTCAGTAACTGAGCTGTTCTGACATGTCTGTTCTGGGGAAGATGACCTTGAGCCTTACTGTACCAAAGTTCCACAATGGACCAGACCAGGTGATGCTGAAGCCAGAGACGAGAGCACTTATCTCAGAACAATGATGTCTTAGACTTTGCTTTATTTATTTTTTTTTTGTATTTTGTTACTTTATGTGTATGAGTATTTTGACTGTATGTATGTCTATGCCACACAGAAGCCAGAAGAGTACATTTGATCCCCTGGAACTACAGTTACAGAAGGCTGTGAACCACCCTTTGGGTGCAGAGAATTGAATGCTGATCCTCTGGAAGATGAGCCAGAACTCTTAACCCCCAAGACATTTCCCCAGCCCTAGTTTCCTTTCTTGATATTTGTAATGAAATACCCTGGCAAAGAGAACCTAATGGAGAAGAGGCTTATTCTAACTCACAGTTCAGGGGTATCACCCATGAAGGTAAGGAAACCAAAGGAGCTGGAGCTTGGGCCATATCACATCCACAATCAAGAAACAAAGGTGGAAGAAGGCTCAGCTCCCCTTTGTCACTTACCTCCTTAGGGAACCCAATCAGAATATGGCGCCAATCACAGTGGGCTGGTCCTCTTAAGTCAGTTCATAATCAAGATAGTCCTAGACAGCTGTGCCCAGAAACCTGTCCTTCAGGTGATTCTGGCCCCTCAAGTTGACAATCAGTACTAAACCACTACAAGCAGACAAGGGGAAGAGCGCGGAGATAGGCAGGCTGAAACTTGAATCGCCTTCAGTGCCGAGTCTCTGAAAGTTGCTTGTTTCCATTTGCCTTGTTTTCTTTAGGCAAACAGCATCTCGTTCTCAAGGCTTATGAGGAAATCGCATGCTGCGGAGCAACTTTACATAACACTAGTATAAAGTGAAGCTTATTAAACAAGAGTTGAATTGACTGTTTAAAGCACAGTTGAAGGAGTTCTTATTAAATTTAAGCTGCATTGACTGCACGTGAATTCCTGGCAATCAGAAAACCATGAACATCCAACAAATACAACAATAGGGGCCACTGATGTAAAACAGCTCTGAAGTTTGCAAATGTTGACTTGTTTACTTCCTGTGTGTACTGTGCGATGGAAAAAATATTATTTCTGCTTTCAAAATATCCTGGCTCAAGTCAGAGCAATTACAAGGCTTTTGAAAGTCTGCTGGAGTTTTCACCCCAGTAGTAAGGCTTCAGAGTTTGCACTGTTACTTATGCATTAGTTCATGTTGTACTATGTTCCCTTTTCAGTCAACTAGGAGAGAAGTGTGGGTAGCTATTGCCATATACTGGATATAGTTTCAAATATGTAGAAAATATTTTAGGAAAGCTTAAGAAAAGTCCTTCAATGCCTTGAACAAAGGAGCAAAATAGCAGCTGCTTCTATAGCTCTCTATGCAGGAACAAGAGAGACCTGTTAATCTAGGACAGGTTACAACATGAGTAGCATTCTAGTGTGGGACAATGCAAGGACTGCTTGGAATGCTCAAAGGATAGCATCCTCAGTGCTGTCGTGGAGGAAACATGTTCTAATAGCTCAAAGTCAAGCATTTATGCCTTTATGCCTACTTTTCGGTTTCACAACAAAAGCTGCTCGAAACACAATTCCATCTAGCTGTTCAGTTTTGTATCCCAAATGCAATAATTAGCACAAAAGTGGAACATGCTAAAATAGTCTCATGGTAATTAGAAAGAAGCACAAAGTACACACTGCACATTACAAACTATCTAAGATCACCACACAATTTCTACCCAACATTCACTCACACCAGCACACAAAGAAGACAGGCAACTACAAGAGTAAAGGACATGTACAGGCTAAGTCAGGGCAGCTGACCTAGGAGCACAGGATGAAAATCCTTCCAGGGAAGCATGCAGTGAGGTGAGGATGATTAGATTAGTCAGAGGCACACGGAGGGCTTCAGTAGTAAGAAAAACATGGGATAACTGAATGCTAGGGAAGCATGAAAAAGAGACTCAACATACATTGTGTTAGGAATTTACTTAATGCTGTTTTGAAGGTTGTTTGAAAGAAGTAAAATGTTTAGAGGATAAAACAAAAATCAGTGATTATTTTAAAAAACATAAAATAGGATGCACAGAACTGAAGTGTGAGTGGCACTATTAGAAGGTGTAGTCTTGTTGGAGGAAGTGTGTCACTGTGGGGATGAACTTGGAGATCTTCCTCCTAGATGCCTGAGGATTACCAGTCTGTTCCTGGCTTTCTTTGGATAAAGATATAGTACCCTCAGCTCCTCCTACACCATGCCTGCCTGGATGCTGCCATGTTTCTGCCTTGATGACAATGGACTGAACCTCTAAATCTGTAAGTCAGCCCCAATTAAATGTTGTCTTTTGTAAAACTTGCATTGGTCATGGTGTCTGTTCACAGCAGTAAACCCTAATTAAGAAAATGTGTATCCAAAGTAACTTCACAGATGATTCTGATGGAAGAGATGATAGGGAAGTTGGGCTCAGAGTGTGTGGAGGTACTGAGGAACCATACCAAATCATTAGCTAAGTAAGTCAATCAAGCACACCTGCAAACATCCTTCATGCAGTATCTTTACACCAAATACCAGGCGAAAATCCTTGAAGTCAAAAAGAAAAGAGATGGGTCACGAAGGAATGGCAGCTTAGCTGACTTCAGTACCTTCCTCAGGAACAATACATCTCCAATGCACTGAAAGTGTGTGCGCACCTACCAACTTACAAACCAGAAAAAACGAAGACACAGAGAAATGATCAGACCCACACCTTCCTCAGTGAGGAAGGAAATCAGTGAAGCAGAAACTCAATTTAGGATGGAGTTGGATGCTGGAAGCAACAACACTAAGATCAGTCAACTTAGTCAAACCGGGATTGAATTAAACACTACCCAATTCAAAGCATGGATGGTTTCGAGTAGAATAACTCAGTAGAACCTGGTAGCCTGCAGAGCTGCCAACTTGTGTAACCTCATCCCCTTATCCTCCTTGCAGCCTGACAACCTTTCTCTGTCCCAGTGATCAGCTGCATGCTTTAAGCTTCTTGTTTACATTCTCTGAGTTTTACCTTCTTCAGCCAGAAAGTGGGAGCAGCAACAATTACTCAATGTTGAAAGAATAAACAAAGCTTCAGGAAGCCCTTTTACCCATGGCAAAGCCCCAGGCAGACATCACCTTGATCAACCCAACCGTTGGGTTTCCAGGGAAACCGAATAATACCATTCTGCTAAAATAATGTAGCCATAAAATGACTCCTAATGACATTCTGCTGTGCACATAGATCAACGCCTCACTCAGCCGTACTCAGAGGAGCTTCCGCCTGAAGTAGATGGGAACAAATACAGAGACCCATAACTGGGCAATATGCAGAGATGAGTTGTCTTCATTAAATCTGTCCTCTAGGGGCTAAGGGAATCACATGAAAGAGGAGGCAGAAAGATTGTAGGAGTCAGAGGGGATGAGATGATACTAAGAAAAGTGTCTTAGAGACACAGATGAACTTACAACACACAGCCTGCAAAGGTCCAAACCAGACAGAATCCCAGCTTGGAGATGAGAAGTAGATATGAGCTCCTGTCCCTAATCAAGAAGCTATCTCCAATTAACAACCACTTGTAAAGGAAGAAATGATTTCTTCAAGGGAGTCTCATTGGAAAAAGGGCAGGTACCACGCCCAGGAGTAGATAGTAAACACAAATGAACTCAATTTTTTTTTTAAATTTTTATTGGAAATGTTTTGTTTTGTATTGCTTTGTTTGGGCACTTAAAAAAAATCCTTACTGATCTCTTGATTGTATATTATGATTTTCAAGTTTGTGTTTTCATAGGGTGTTTGTGTGTATGTGGGCATGTGTGTGTGCATGTGCATGTGTGTGTCTGTGTCTGTGCATGTGTGCACTTAGGTGTGTGTGTGTTAGTGTGTGTATGTGTGCATGTGTGTCTGTGTGTGCATGCATTGTGTATGTGTACATGTGTGTGCATGCATGTGTGTGTGCACATGCATGTGTACACATGTACATGCACATGTGTGTTTGTGTGTAGTGAATTACTCATGCTATATTTTTTATATTTTTGTTATTTGTTCATTCTGATATACCCCTGTTTGTCTGCTCGATTTTCCTGTTTGTTTTCTTGAGAGGAAGAGAAGGAAGATGTGGATTTGGAAGTGTAGGGTGATAGGAAGGGTCTGAGAGGAGATGAGGGAAGGAAGATCATATCAGAATATATTGCATGAAAATAACTTTATTTCCATTAAAAATTTGCAGCGTAAGAAAGTTCATGGGTGGAGGGAGGTAGAGGGGGAATGGACATGGATATGATCAGGATATATTTTATCCACTATGGTTTTACATAAAAAGTGTCAAACCTCAACCATCATCATCAATGACTTGCCTTACAGAAACTCCCAAGTTTAAACAGAAAATGCTAAATCAGGGTTTATCGTTCTTGATATTAAAGGCTGATCTGACTGTTTACATTCAACATCAGTCTCCTCATACATGCCGTCAAAGTCAGTGTCCAGAAACTTTGATACGAAGAGAAGGACACCTGTATGGAGAAATGAGACATCATTCTTGAGCATTTCCCAAGACCCCACATTCCACACTAGAGACAGGGCAACCCTCCTGAGCCAGAAAACTCTGTCTGGAAAGAGATGTTGCTTGACACCTCCTTCTGTCCTTCCCTCAGTTACAGAGATGAATATGTCAGTTCCAGGACAGAGCCTACTTATCGACGCACCTACCGTTTGGTCGTCCTTCATAATCTCCTCTCTTGTGTCGTGATGGATATGCAGGCTGAAGAAACATAAAACCTGCAATAACGCAATGTTGTGCCAATCTTGCTTTTTGCAGGCTTGGTTGATAAATGAATGCAACCTTCCTGATTTTAAAGATTGGTAAACACTTTTGTTCTTACAAAGGAATAGTTTTAGATGCTGGCTAGCCATTACTAAAAGAATATGTGACAGGAACTAGAAAGTTAGAAATAACATACAGGAGGAGGGAGGCTCTTAGCACATGTCAGTGTAGTGTGTGAGTGTGTGTGTGTATGTGTGTGTGTGTGTGTGTGTGTGTGTGTGTGTAGGGCAGGTAGCTGCTCTCTTTCTTGCTTCTGCTGCATTTAGATTGAGATTCTGTGATGCCGCAGGACAACTTAAACTCTCCTTCACTTCTGCTGAAACACACACACACACACACACACACACACACACACACACACACACACAGACACATACACACATTCAGGGCTGTGGCGAGAGGGAACAGTGTGGAGGAGGGAGAGAGAGATTCCTGTTTTAAGAAAAAAAAAACCCTGCATCTTTGAAAGCTTAAGTTCTCTGTAATGTGCTGATATTTGGGGTATGATTGGCTAATTCTTAATTTGTGATTGTTAAGCTTAATCTAGGAACTGTCAGGGAAGTTGCTAACAATCATTGAGATGTTGGATGCTTCCAGATTCCTTCATGTGCATTCACAGTATCCACTGACAGACCTATCACTTAAAATAACAAATCAACTAATAATTTACAGTTTGAAAAGCATCTCAAAATATAATTTATCCACTAGCTTCTGTAGGGAGAGGTTGCTGACCATAGTTAATTTACATATGGGACACACACCTGTGAGTACACATAGTAACTCTATACAGCTACAGGAAGGTGGCCTCAAACCCTCTCGTTTACAGCTACAGGAAGGTGACCTCGAACCCTCTCGTTTACAGCTACAGGAAGGTGGCCTCAAACCCTCTCGTTTACAGCTACAGGAAGGTGACCTCAAACCCTCTCGTTTATTGTTCTGAACTCGAGCAGTTTGCGTTACTGCCTATCTAACTGTTACCCTGGAATCTCTTTACCTCTTTGCTTTAGATCTAATCTCCTATATCTATTGCTTGGTCACAACAATCCTCATGCCATTTAATGTTGATAGTTTTTGGCAGACCAGTGAATCAAATATTGTCTTTACTCTCTTTACCCAGTGTATATAGTATTAGACTTAGCTGCATGGTTGAGTTTGGGATTACTATGTAAACAGGTACCAGTAAAAAGCAGACAGAATCCTGTGCCACTCAGAAGCCCTGATGTGGTTACCTGGGCTCTTTGGTGCTGCTGAAGTAAGACACAACCAGATCCGAACACATTAGCTTGCAAGGGCAAGTTAACCTTAGGTTTGACATAGAACCCCAATTGGAGGAGGGGCAGATTCTTGCAGTTCAGGGACAAAGGACCCTTTGTCCAACTGTAAATGTCCATCTGTTTTCCCCTGGAGGATAGATAAGTGGTACTTAAGGATTTCTAAGGTCAAAGCAAGGCAGAGTCCGGGACAGGCATGACTCTACAGAGAGGAACACTGTGGGAGCTCCCTGCTTTGCTTCCTGATGGAGAATTAGATGTCAGGAGACACTGCTGGTGATTTGAGAACTAAGTAACTGTGACTCAGATGCCTCAAGTTAAGTCCCAGGAAAAACATTAAACAGTTAAGGGTTCAGCCACAGACTTGAGCAGCTGGCTTGGGGCAGTAGAGAAGCAAATGCTGTAGAAGAGATCCGTCCTCTACAGGACTCCCAGGGCCATGCTGTGGGGACACAGCTGCTGCTTTTCTGGGCTGATTAAAGCTTGGATAGATTGTCAGGAGCCCAAGCAGCACAAATTAGAGGGAAGAGTCCGGGTAAATGTGAGCTGGTTAACAATGACTCTTCCCACAGGAGGCCACAGCACCACTGTGGTCTTTCTGTGTGACGTTTTGTCTTGGGCTCTCTCTCTCACACACCCATTTTCTTGAGTTGACCTTCAAAGGCTATCCTGACGTCACTGGAGGAGTGAAGGAGTTCGTGGAGTGTGGAAGTGCAGCCCAGCTTGAATGTAAGATGAGCAAACAGCTTCCTGTCAGAGGACATGTTTCACCATGCTATTTTGCCACCATATGGCAACCTAGTTCCCTGGTTACTCACTGAGAATGCCAAGTGCCAATCACCACAATGACATGCTACGGGACACTGCAGATTCACTGAGCTACAGAAAATCACATACACTCTTAGAACCCCAGTGTCTGCATCACCACCACCACCACCACCACCACCACCACCACCATCCAGTGTATGTGTGTGTGTGTGTGTGTGTGTTAGTGCATGTGGAAGTCACCAGAAGCAAACTAAATTACTGAATTCTTCTCGTAGCTGAAATGTAAAGTTTGAAAATGTGCTAATACAGCAACGAATGTGGATGATAATAAATTATTCTAAAGCAAGGCCCTATGCCTTGTTATTTCCACCACAGTTAATTCTAAAGCCATCGAGTGGGAATAGAAGCGTTCTTGAAAACATTCTCCAGCTGTCTTGCCAAGAGCAGAGGTAAAACTATGGCCTTTCTGGTTGTCTTCCCTAGCATGGCACTTGTACTCCTAACAGCCTCCTGCTCCGAGGAATCATGGAGTCGTTCTGATCTAGCTGCCTTGAGAGGCATGCATCATAGGTTTTTTTTTTCAGCTTAGGGTCCATGGTTACTGGGGTGCTGTATGCATTTCAGTTCCTGGGAAACACAGGCACTCCCTCAGGCAGTGAAGTATTCTGTCTACCCTGTGTTTCTCTGTGTTTCCTACGAGTTAGGGAAGCATATAGAGGCTTGGCAGAACAGTTGATCTTAGACATTAATCTCGAGTACCCTGTATAGCTTGCACATATCATTGTATCCAGGAAACTACCATTGTATCGCTCCTGGAGATCACCATTATCTTCTGTTACTGATAGGGGTATAAAAAGGTTTATTCCAAGATTGTTTGGAATAAACTCCTCATAGCTTCAGTCTTGCTGCGGCTCCAACAACCCACGCCTGATTAAGAGTCATTTCTGATTGGCCAGATGAGGTAACCTTGGCCCAATAAGTAAGTACTGGAGCTTACACCTATTGAACAGCCACCTTGTCTAATAAGACAGAGGACAACAGGTACACAGTCCCCATCTTCCTCTTGTACCACATATGTTCCATCATTCTCTCTTATCATGTTCTTTTTCTTTTTAACTTGGGTTACAGTATCATAGGTTCCCAGTTATCCTTTTCGTTCACACCGAGGGTGTTTTCTAGATGAACACATCTTTGGCAATTGTTCAGACAACATTCTGTGTTACCCACTCACCCCCAACTCAAGATCTCTCGTAACTTGTGACTCCCTGACAAACAAGAACTTAAAGGAAAATGACACTGTTTGTTCTGAACATGATTATATCTCCCAAAGTGGAAATCCAGGTAGAAACATGACAAACCCGAGTCTCCTGTCTGCTCGCCTATGCACATATTGTCGGAACTAATTTCCTCCGGACTGCGAGAAAGTACACATGGTTCTTTCAGGCCTATGCCCTGCCAGGACATAGATTTAAGAAGAAAATTATCTTTCTTGTCTGAATATGAAAGCAAAAAATTAAGCTTATTCCCGTAATTAGCTAACTTACAGAAACACTGAAATCAACAAACTCAAGAAGCAAGAGTCCTTGATTCAAGTGTGTTCTTCCCCTTCTGAGATGGGAAGGCTAAGAATTCTTTGCCTCAGTGAAAGCCACAGAGCCCACGCACATAACACACTCTTCTTTCATCTCTCTCTCTCTCTCTCTCTCTCTGGAGGTTGTGGGCTACATTGTATAATCACTACAGCAGGCTGTAAATGATGTATGAAATATATATATATATATATATATATATATATATATATATATATATATATATATAAACCACTCCAAGGAACCCAGCCAAGATTCTGTGTTCATGGCTATTTTAGCTAGTGAGGCTTGGCAGAGGCTGGCAAGCTGGCCTGCAGAGAGAGGCAGCCACCAGAGACACTAAGTGATGCTTTTTAAAAATCTATGTTGTTCTTCCTCCTCTTTCTCCCTTGCCCATCTTGTAGGGAGAGTGTCAAGCAAAATATTTCGACAGAAACAAAGATGTTAGGATGAATCAGCTGAGTTGTCCTTCCAGGTGTTTCTGAGTCATGTTGAGGCTGCTCCCTGGCTTCCTGAGTGGGTAGCATGGCCCACTCCACACTCAGAGTCCTCCTCTAAGCCTTGACCCACCGTCTCCCTGCATCTGTGGGACTGCACTAACTGTCAATCATTTTCGGTCATGTGCTTGGGGCACATGTTCTCGTGTATCTATAATTTATAATCCACCATTTCACCATGACCCAATATCTGAAGGCATTAGCAAGGGTATCCCTTCACACAGAGAAGATAAACCCATCTTTTGAACGGTCTTCTTAAAAACCCCAAACATTCTCCCAGTTTGCAGGCATGCTTGTGTGTATGTTCCTTATTTCTTTCAACCCATGCTTATCTAGTCCTCCCTGGTCTCCAAGGGAGGGATGATTCCATGTGAGCCAAGAGTTCTACTCATTAGGTTTACTAACATGTCGTGGTGGCAATGTTCTGGTGGGTTGATTGTAACCACCAGATATATAAACATTAACGAGGTAGGGCAGCCTGTTGGATGTTCCAGGCATAATTTCAATGAGACAATAATCTTTGTTTAATGATCCGGAGGATGAGAGAGAAGGAACTCTGAAGGCTGTCCTATGCAGAGGGCACAGTCAGGCACAGGGGAAAGACTGGAGTGGAAGGGAGTGTTTGCAAAACTGTTTGCCTTAGAACAGTTTACCCTGAGAATAGTCATCAGTTCTGCTACCTTTTATTATCTGCTGTTGTTTCTTTGGTGAACCACCTAGAATTGGATTCATCAAATCACTGGAGAGGATGAGGTTGAACTTCTGTATACATCTTAGGAGGGGGACAGGAGATAGCGAGATAGCTCGGTTGGTAAAGGCACTCACCACAAAGCATGAAGACTTAAGTTTGATCCTTTCCTCAATATGGTGGAAGGAAAGAAAAGACTCCTGTATGTTGTCTATGACCTTCACAACCATGCCCTGGTGTCTTAGTTAGGGTTTTACTGCTGGGAACAGACACCATGACCAAGGCAACTCTTATAAGGACAGCATTTAATTGGGGCTGGCTTACAGGTTCAATCCATTATCATCAAGGCAGGAATGGTACAGCTTGAGCTGAGAGTTCTACATCTTCATCTGAAGACTGTTATCATAATCCTGGCTTCCAGGGAGCTAGGATGAAGGTCTTAAAGCCCACACCCACAGTGATACACCTACTCCAACAAGGCCACACCTACTCCAACAGGGCCACCCTTTGTAATAGTGCCACTCCCTGGGCTGAGCATATACAAACCATCATGCCCGGCATGAGCACCCTGGCCTGTTTGTTCCCCACTGTAACACAATTATTTTAAATAGAAAAGAACTGTGGGAATTCTTTCAAAGCAGTTTTGAATTCTTTGCAGCACTTTCTGTGAGTCCCGGTACCTGTGCATCTTGCTCATCTCTTGTCAAGGTCAGGTTTTAAGCTTCAGTCATCCAAGAGGGTGTGTGGCAGCATCTCATTGTAACTTAACTTTAATCACCCTAGTGGGTAGTGATGTTGAGTATCCTTGCCAAACTTTTCTCCTCTTAAAGAAGTATCTGATTAATGGACATCCAAAGCTCCTACTACCTTTGCAACTGCTTTATTTATGTTATTGTTCTCTGTGCAGCCATGGTTAGTTTTCAGAGATTTTTTTGTGATGCCTAATCTCAGTTGTCATTTTGACACACCTAAAGGAAGGAACATGAATTGAAGAATTGTCTTCATCAGAGTAGCCTGTGGGCTTGTACATTGTCTTGAGGGTTAAATGATGCAGGAGGACCCAGCCCACTGTGAGCAGTGACACTTTTGGGCAGATCAACCTGACTTTTATTTAAAAGCAGGCTGATGTGCACAAGCTACCTTTCATTGGATAAGTGTAGCTACCATCCCTCATTGAAGAAGTCTTGCTTTATAGCAATATATATATATATATATATATATATATATATATATATATATACGTATATACATATATATATATATATATATATATATATATATATATATATATATATATATTACATTACAGGTCCTGCATCTAAGGTTTAGGGAATATTGAAGAAAGATGGGGCAGAAAGATTGCAAAAGCTGAAATACTGGGAAATTTGCTATGAAACAGTGTCTAATAGAAATGGCTACATGAGCAGAACCAGGACAATGGTTGGGAAGTTTCACAATTTGACACAGGTGTCTACCCTGTGTCAAAGGACTATAAGCAATGATTGAGTGCTCTGAGGAGAATTGCCCTCTCCCAGGGATGAGCCCTCTTACTGGTTGTCCAATGTAGAATGGTCAGTCTTGAAACCATGTATATACCACCAGCAAAAACAAACTCAACAGGTTACATTTCTACGTATTTGTGCATACACCCACACTCACCTCACAAATCTAACAAGAACAAGCAAAGGAAATGAGGCTATCAACGTGAGAATGGGGGCCATGGGCAGGGCTGAGTGGAGGGCAGCTGGGAGGGGCTGAAGGGAGGAAAGGGAGAGGAGAAACAATTATCTTTCAAGGTAATTTAAAATCATATTTAAAAAGAAAAGAAGCAGGCTGAGCAAGCCGTGGAAGGCAAGCCTGTAAGCAGAGCTCCTCCATGGCCTGTGGCTCAGTTCAGGTTCCTGTCCTGAGTTCCTGACCTGAGTTCCTCACCTGAGTCCCTGACCTGAGTTCCTCACCTGAGTTCCTGACCTGAGTTCCTCACCTGAGTTCCTGTCCTGAGTTCCTCACCTGAGTTTCTGTCCTGAGTCCCTGTCCTGAGTTCCTGTCCTGAGTCCCTGTCCTGAGTTCCTGTCCTGAGTTCCTGTCCTGAGTCCCTGTCCTGAGTTCCTGTCCTGAGTCCCTGACCTGAGTCCCTCACCTGAGTTCCTCACCTGAGTTCCTGAGTTCCTTTCCTGAGTTCCTGTCCTGAGTTTCTGTCCTGAGTCCCTGTCCTGAGTTCCTGACCTGAGTTCCTCACCTGAGTCCCTGACCTGAGTTCCTCACCTGAGTCCCTGTCCTGAGTTCCTCACCTGAGTCCCTGACCTGAGTTCCTGTCCTGAGTCCCTGACCTGAGTTCCTCACCTGAGTCCCTGTCCTGAGTCCCTGACCTGAGTTCCTCACCTGAGTTCCTGTCCTGAGTTCCTGTCCTGAGTTCCTCACCTGAGTTCCTGACCTGAGTTCCTGACCTGAGTTCCTCACCTGAGTCCCTGACCTGAGTTCCTCACCTGAGTCCCTGTCCTGAGTTCCTCACCTGAGTCCCTGACCTGAGTTCCTGTCCTGAGTCCCTGACCTGAGTTCCTCACCTGAGTCCCTGTCCTGAGTCCCTGACCTGAGTTCCTCACCTGAGTTCCTGTCCTGAGTTCCTGTCCTGAGTTCCTGACCTGAGTTCCTCACCTGAGTTCCTGTCCTGAGTCCTTGACCTGAGTTCCTGTCCTGAGTTCCTGACCTGAATTCCTGTCCTGAGTTCCTGTCCTGAGTCCCTGACCTGAGTCCCTGTCCTGAGTTCCTGTCCTGAGTTCCTGTCCTGAGTCCCTGTCCTGAGTCCCTGTCCTGAGTTCCTGTCCTGAGTCCCTGTCCTGAGTCCCTGACCTGAGTCCCTGTCCTGAGTTCCTGACCTGAGTTCCTGTCCTGAGTTCCTGTCTTGAATCTCTGTCCTGAGTTCCTGTCCTGAGTCCCTGACCTGAGTACCTCACCTGAGTTCCTCACCTGAGTTCCTGTCCTGAGTCCCTGACCTGAGTTCCTCACCCGAGTTCCTGACCTGAGTTCCTGTCCTGAGTTCCTGTCCTGAGTCCCTGACCTGAGTTCCTCACCCGAGTTCCTGACCTGAGTTCCTCACCTGAGTCCCTCACCTGAGTTCCTGTCCTGAGTTCCTGACCTGAGTTCCTGTTCTGTGTTCCCTCAGTGGTGGACAGTGACTTGGGAATTGTAAAACAAAATAAGTTCTCCAGCCCTACTGAGCTGGTTTTAGCCAACATTTTATTAACAGTGGCATCTTGTTGGAAGCATCCTTCCCATGTAGGGAGCACCTTTTCCTTGTCTTCACACTGTGACTCCTTCCTAGGGTAGACATCAAACAACTTCTGCTGAAGCCCAGCTTCTCCATTTCCTCTGTCAACTGTGCTGTGCTTTCTTAACACAGGCTCACAAAGCTTGCTTCGAGTTTCCTCTGTATGTAATTCATATTCCCTTCTACACGTCACTGTGCCGCCTTCCCTTAGTACACTTTTATGTCTGGTGCGGGATACAGTTTGGATTACATTTTTTGGATACGAAAATTCAGACATTTGAGGTTTGTCAGAATGACTCTTCTTTATTCCCGAATTGCCGCTGCCTGCTGCCTCGTCAACAGTATGTGTGTGTGCTTTACGTGTAGGTCACTGCCTCATCTACGTGTCTGTGTAGATCTACAGCTCTCTGGCTGTGCCTAGCCAGTGCCACCACCCTTTACCTTACTCAGATCCGTGACATGTCATGAAACAGGCAGTATTAATCCTGTAGCTCTTTTTTTCTTCTGCAAAATTGCTTCGGGGACTGCTTGTCATATGTCACCTTAAATGGCCAAAAGTGTCATCCGTGATTTTAAATGGGATTGCTTTGATTCAGTTTCAGGCAAATCAATATCTTAATAACACCAAGTTTTCCAACTCCTGGATACAGCTTCCCATTCAATTGCTTATTTAATTTCTCTCAGCAATGTTTTCTCCTTTTTAGTGTGCAAATTTTTCATTTATTTGGCCATATTTATCTTTATTTATTTCTTGTGTTCCTTGCCAGTGTTCCTTTAATTTCAGTTTCCAAGATTATTTGTTGGAAATGGAGAGAAACAAAATTGATTGATGTGTGTTAAGCAACCTTGCTTAACTACTTACTTGCTTTAGTATATTTCAAAGTGAGTTTCTATTGGTCTTCTGCACGAATAAATTATCTTGTTAACTACGAATAATAACAGTTTTAGCTCTTATGTCAACATAGATATTTATTTGAAATGTTTTTTTTTTTTGGGAGGGCCTGGTTGTAATAGCTGCAACTTCTAATACAAAGTTGAATAGAATTGCTGACATATGATGTGCTAACTTTCTCCTGATCTTTGAACTGAAGTAGTCAGTATTTTACCTGAAAACATGGAGTTAGCTATGATTTTTCATGAATTACCTTAAATAGGTGGAGGAAGATTCCTCTTGATGGAGAATGCTGAGTTTGGGATAAGAAAGGTTGTTGAATTTTGTAAAGTTCACATTTATGTTTATTAAGTCACATGACTCTTCTTGGCTTGTTGCTATGATAGACTGCATTATAACTGACTTTTGAATGCCAATCCCACAGTATATGTATGTAGTCTTGATGTAAAGTAAACTTAGTCACAATGCATAGTCTATCAGTTAGAATTTTGTTTACTTTTGGCCTTAATATTTATAAATGAAATTGACGTACATCTCCTTGTCTGGTAACATCAAGTATTAGGGTGATTCTTACCCTACAGATTGAATTGGGAACCAGCTACTTATTTGAAATTGCAAGAATGGTTTACACAGACTTGACATTATCTCTTCTATGTATTATTTATATGTAAAACCCAAGGGGAATCATTTAGGTCTCCGTATTTTTTTTTCGAATGTATCTTTATGACTTGATTAATTAGTGAGGTTGTTTGATCTGGCTACAGGGTCTCACTGTGCAACTCAAGAAGAACTCAGACCTAAGATCCTCCTGCCTCAGCCTCTGTAATAGCAGGGATTGTGGGAGTATGTCACCAAGCCAGTTAAGCTTAGAATTTCACATGCGGGACTGTTGATAACTCCAAGTTTAAAATGTAATGATAGAGTACCACCCATAATCTTCACCTGAATGGGCATTGGTAGCTGTGTCCCCTGAGAATTGTGCCCATTGCATCAAGTTTTGCCGGTGCAAAATCGTTTCCTTGTATGCTTTTATATATAATATGGTGATGTCGCCTCTTTAATTCTCAGTATTGGTAAAGAGTATATTTTCACTCCTTTTTAATGAATTGACCTGGCTGGAGACTTTCCCGTTGTTGGAATTCTTGGAGAAGCTATTGATGTCCACAGATGCCCCCATTCATTTCCATTCCCCTGAGTTTTCTTCTGATATTTATTTGGTTGTAGTTTTTATACTTTAGATTTTGCTTTTTGGTAGAAACTTAAGTCACTTTCTAGAGAGCTTTCTCCTCTGTTATTGGCATATTGTGCTGAACTGCTTCCCTCTAAGCAGGGCTTTGTTGCCTCTGTGCGAACATCATGGGCTCAACTTCCTCAAGGTCAATGCTTTCTCCCATTTCCGTTTTCATCATTTCGTCCATGTAAGGGTGTTAATCACCTCTCAATATTCATGAATTTCCAGAGATTTGCCTGTTTTTAATTAAATATAACATGGTGGTCAGAGTTTATGCTCTATTGGGGTTTACTCTTTTATTTTTGTTAAGACTTATTTAATGACCCTGAATAGAATATGCCCCAAGAATAGTTTTCTGGGAATATTATGTATTCTGTTTCTTATTGGATATTTACCATGATATTTACTGTCAATCAAACCAAGCCAGTTGGTAATGTTTAAATCTTCTAAGATATCAGCTTTACCCTTCGTTAAAAACTAAATTAAAATATTCTGGCGTAACAGAGGACCCACTCCATTTTTCTCCTGTTTCTTGATAAGCTGTTGCTTTCCTGATGGATTGCATGCCCAGCAACCTGTAACTGAGTAGTAAGTAGGCAGTCTGGGTTTGACCTTGCTGATTCCTGTAGTATTCGCATTCTTATAAAAGCTTTTGAGCTCAGTTCGGAGACATAGTTGATTTACTTGCAAACCGTCCGATCCATTAGCACTTGCTGTGAGGTTGTGGGATGTGGGACTCAGCTGGTTCTCCCTCCAGGGCTAATGGTCCTCCTCTGCCTTGGCCACAGCACTGAGTACTGTTCAGTGCCCTGCATGTCATGTCACATTCTGGTTTGGTGGTGACGAGGAATGTCTGCCCATCTTGTGTGAGCACTGTGCAGTGTTCTGAGATTCCGCCGAGGAGTTCTGAACTTACACCATGTCCCCAGCCATGCCATTCAGTTGAAGCACAGCAGAGTGCACACTGCATTCTGCAGGTCTCTGCGTCTCCTCTACATTCTTCCCTCTGCATTTTGACTCTTTGTCAGTCAACGCTGTTGACGTTAGTCTCCCAAACTTTCCAGTTTCCCAGGTCCTCACATCTGAGTGAGAGCAGTGTTATACCAAAAGCCAGAGCTTTCTCAATCGCAGGCAGAGTCCACGGACTCATCGATGGATTTCTGAGGACCCCCGCCGGTCATCAATGCATCACTGATGACCTCACAGAAAGAAAAAACAGTGCTCTTACATAGCACAGCCTCTTCTGTACCCCAAATGGAGGTCATTCCAGTCTCACTGAATGTCACGCAGAACAGAGTGTGCTGTTTTCAAATCTGCCTGGGTATAGGGAGACAGACATGACGGTACCTGCTAACCCCCATCCAGTGATCACGATTGCCGGTGACAGGGTTCAAGCTGGGCTCGTCCCTTGACTGGGATTGAATTTAATTTCTACACAAAACTACAACCCTGTAACCAGGCTGTTTTTCTTCAGCAAATATTACTGTATTTCAAGCTTTGAATGCAAATACTAGTCATGTTCCTACAGCCCTTATTTTATAAAGGTTATTTCCCACAACTTGTTAGAAGTGTGTGGTAGGTAATAAGTCCAATGTTAATTTCCTCTTTAAATACACATAGGAATGTCAGTTGTAGGAGCATCCCATTTAATCTTCATCTGCCATAATCCCCAGTGATTATAGTCCCATCTTCAGACTCCATATGTCAACAGGATGTTAATTTTGCTGGCTCAAATCTTTGGCCACCAAACTGAATTAATAAAGGCCCCTCACCTCGGAAAGTGTGGTCTTTAATAAATATGACTTCTCACTTTCCACCAACTCAGAGCTTAGTAGGAAGCATCCCTCTGTGTGCTATTAAATATGTCTTGTTGGAGTGAGAAAGCGTAAGTATTTTATGAGGCGGGTGTAGTCACACAGGTATCCTTAAGGAAGATTAACAAGATATGATTAGCAGACATGAAACATACAGACTTTCAGTGGTGGCTTGATGAGCTCTGACAGTGTTCCGTCTGTGAAATCATTCCCCACAGCAGGTAAAACAAGTTCCCATCTTACCATAAACTCTGCTGTAACCATTCTTATCTGTCCAACAATGCCTTCATGATCGCTAGTACAGTTGGATTTGCTACTATGATAGATGAAGAGCATCTTGGGGGAAGAATGGGTTTATTTGACTGACTGCTCACAGTCTATCATTGGGGAAGCCAAGGCAGGAACTACAGACGCACACTCTCACTGGTTTGCTCAGCCTACTTTCTTAGGCACACTCTTCCTACTTTCTTATATAGCCCAGGTCCAGCTGCCCAAGGATGGTAACACTTGCCATAGGCTCTGCCCTCCCACATCCTACTTCAGCTTCTCAGAGCACTTGCGTTGCAGGTGTGAGCTGCCACGCCTGACTAGTTTTCTATTTCCGTGTCCTTTGAATGAAATCATGCCGGGTAAACCTTGCCCATTCTACACGTGCAAACAGTCTGTTCCTTTTTTATTGTCCTTGCCTGTTTTATAGACGCTCTGCAATTGCCTGTCTGTTCTATCAATTTGTATATAGGATTCCTTTTTTTCAGGTTTTGGTAGCCAATTCCCATTTATATCTAAGTCTCTTGGCTGAAATCTGTTTTCATTTTCACAGTCAAACACATTAGAAGGGAAGTCCCGGTCATTTATTTCGCCGATGGATTTCTAATTTGAAACAGTAAGGCAGTTCTGTCTTTGTGCAGCACCTTGTCAACTGGGATCTATCAAAAGTTGGAATTCCTGTGTCTGGGGTTTGAACCTATGGGAAGACTCAGTCCCTTTGTATCTCTGCAGCCGTTGCTCAAGACACCAAGAATGAGTATAAGTGTCTGTGTCAGGGAGACTGAAACGAGTTCACTGAGCAGGTGCTCCAAGAGGGATGTCTGCCTCTGTTCTGTACCTAAGCATTGCCCATAGCAATCGGCCCTTCACCTTTTGGTGTATGCGGCTAGTGGTCTGGAGCCCAGTGGAGTCTTAGACAATGCTTGGATGGACCGTAGTCCCCTTAACACCAGCTCCTTGTTTTATGTGAGTAATTGCAAGCACAGTCACAAGGATATCTCTCGAGCAATGGGAATGTTAGAAAAAGAATCCGGAGAGCAAGCCTAGCCACTGCTTCTGGGAACCCTGTTAAACACAGCAAACAATGTCCCCAGGCTGCTGCTGCTTGGCTATAAACAAAGCAACTCTCCTGCAGAATTGCGTTAGCTCTGCTGAACTTGGCTGATGTTTGTTTAAAATTATTCTGTATTTTTTTTTAAAAACAACCTCTGACATATATAAGGTACCTGTGGTTTACCGATATTATTGTCTTAAATAATGGACTGTGAACCCCTCATATTTGTTTTTTTTTAAATAGAGATAAGAGGGATCCCAAATGTGGGGATCCTTCTACCCCTCCTAATTCTAAACATTGAAGTCATCTCAAATGTGTTTAAAACTAAAATCACCCACGAAATACAAGCAAGTTTCATATCTTAGATGCAGTAAAGGTCTACTTAGATTTCCTGGGTTGGTGAGGTCTAAAATTAAATTTTAGAAACAAAAGTAAGGAGAAGACTATGCAGGTCACGTGTGTGTCCATCACTTTTCCTCTGGAGGCAGCTATGAGAAAGCATGCATCCGACACCTCCAGCCTGCTGCAACGTTTTCACGTGCAACGGCACGGCACTTACCCCATTCTCCATCACTAATGAACACACAAAGGAATTGCCTCTTTTACACCATGGAAGATTGTAGGGTTTCATACAGATCCCCCAAGAGTTTGCTGATATTCATTGGGATTTATTTCATCTTCCTTTTTGTCCTGATTTCAGGATCGTTTGTGGTAATCAAGATATAGCAGTGGCCACCCCTTCAAGATTTCCACTTCTGTAAGTCTGTCCAAACCCAGACAGTGATGCAGAGGTTTGCCCCCGTGAGTTGCGACAGCCAGTCCTAGATCTAGGAATGGAGCTTAGCAGGTAGTAGATTAGCCGACAATGTGCAAAGCCCTGAGCTCCATTCCAACATCAAATAAAAACAGTCATGGTGGTAGACACCTATCCTCCCAGCAGTGCAAGCTGAGCTCCAGAGTGAGTTCAAGATGAGTTTGGGACACGGGTGATCTGATAAAACAAACAAAAACAAATAAAACAACAAAAAGCTTAGTGATTAGTTCTCGCTGTGAGTATCTTCTTCCTTCTTGGTCCACTGGCTCTTCCAGGGGATTTGCGGGTGAATTCTGTAATGCTCTAATGTCAGGCATTTCCGATTCTCCTGATGTATATATTCTCACTTACTATAATTTGCATCACGTTACAAATTTCTCTCCAAGGGCTAGACCGTAACTAATCTTCTCCAGACATCTAGAAGCTGCTTGTCTATTTTCAATTTCCTCCAAGTGAGGTTTGTGCTTCATTTGCTACTTGAAGTGAAACCTAGCAAGACTTCAAAGTCATTGGTATTCAGTCTACAGACCCCATTTCTCAAAGGGAGAAATGACTGAACTTCTTCATCATTCCCATGCCCTGTTGAAGGGACAGTCAAGGACTTGAGGGCAATTGAAGTAGACAAGTAGAACTACTTTCTTTATGAATTAAACTGTAGAAGTTTTATTAAAATGAAAGACATAGTCTTGTCTCACTACTCATGGAAATCGTGTCCCATCAAGCTACCATAAATACTGGGTGAGTGAATTCTTTCTCTTGAATGTGTGTGTGTGTGTGTTATGCACACACATGTGTTTTATGTGTACAGAAGCATGTGTGTGCATGTGAGCATGCATTTGTTTATGCCTGCGTGTGGAGACCTAAGATACACACCAGGTATCCTCCTCAGTGGCCTTCCACTTTTTTGAGGCAGGCTGTCTCTGAACCTGGGGCTCTCCAGTTCTGCCTAATCTGGTTACCTGGCCTACTCCAGGGATTCTCTGTCTCTGTCTCCTGAGTGTTCGCCTGGCTTTCATGTGGGTTCTGGACATCTGAATCCTGGTCTTACTGCTCTAAGAGCAAGAGATTTATCCACTGAGCCTTCTTCCCAGTTCTTGAGTTAGTGGATTCCTTTTAAATTTTATTTCTTTTATTCTTGGGGGGAGTATAATAGAATTACATCATTTCCCCCACCCCCTTTCTACCTCCAAACTCTCTGACACACCCTTCCTTGCTCTCTCTTAAATCCACGGCCTCTATATTCCACCAGTTGTTATTACATACAAATTTGTATATATGTATATTCCTAAACACACTCTCTCTGTCTCTGTCTCTCTGTCTCTGTCTGTCTCTATCTCTGTCTCTCTGTCTCTCTGTCTCTGTCTCTCTGTCTCTCTCTCTCTCTCTCTCTCTCTCTCTCTCTCTCTCTCTCTCTCTCTCTCTCTTTCTCTCTCTTTCCCTGTCTCCTTTTTACAGTGTTACTTCCATTCATGTTTTTAAGGACTGACCACTTGGCATTGGATAACCAACTGAAATACTCTTCATCGGAGAAGACTGTTTCTGTTTCTCTCACCCTTGGCATTCCTTAATTGTTTGCCATTATTTGTGTAGGGTCACACAGCTGATATTCTCCTCAGTGAACCAATATATAATTTTATATTGTTGATTCTTTAACTTCAGAGCCCAAAAGATCTATAACGCATGTCTGAATGAAGATCTCCAAGTACGTGTTCTCTGTCAGGTGCAACGTGACCTACCTGTGAGCAAGGACTGAGATAGCCTTTCTACACACTCTGCTCATGAGGCCTGTTGCTAATTCCTGTTTGTATGTGTTTTCTGTTTTTGTTTTGTTTTCTTTTGTTTCTGTTTTGGTTCCATTCTGAAAATGTAACTTAAGCTGCTCTGTAACTTCAGGTCCCTTTTCCCTCAGCCTCACTCTGGGGTGCTGACATTGCAGGTTTGGGACAGCACCAACCTGATACTCTGTAAATAGCAAAATCACCTATAAAAGCCCCAAACCTGCACAGATGAGGTGTCACTTAACATGGGCATTTCCTTAAGCTAGAGGTCAGCCACAGGAAGACACGGCCATGCTCAGCTGGGGCCACGTGCATTAAATGTCTCAATACTTGGCTCACAATCCAACTGTAAATATCAAGATTATGGGTAAAGTTTGGTGAGTTCAATCATTTTCCAAATTTCACTTTACTTTTTTTTTTAACTTCTACTTTAATGGTTCTATTGCTGTCTCTTACTCACTGTGTTAATTCCATCCAGTGAAAGAGGAAAAACTCACCATTCAATGTGAAAACATTTCTAAGTCCATGAGAGTTTTCACAGATACAATAGGTTTATAATACATTTTTAAATTAAAAAAATTATATTATTTCCTCCTTCTCCCCTCCAGCTTCTTCTAGGTGTCATCCCTCCCAACCCCCCACACCCCCAACTCTCAAATTGATTATTATTATTATTATCATTATTATTATTATTAATTTGTGTGTGTGTGTGTGTGTGTGTGTGTGTGTGTGTGTGTGAGAGAGAGAGAGAGAGAGAGAGAGAGAGAGAGAGAGAGAGAGAGAGCACTTGGGTGTTTATGCATCCACACATGCTCACACACAAATGTATAAAACAACCTTCTGAATCTATTTTTGTTGTTTGTGTGCAAATAATTGTTTCAGGGCTAACCATTTTATATTAGATAACCAATAAGGAAGCTTGCCTCTAAAAGACACTAACTCTTCCTCTCCCAAAAGTTACACACATTTCTTCTTGCTATGTTCAGTTTTTCCTTTGATTATATTTATATTTCTGAGCATATTGTACATAGCTGTCTCAAAGACCTGATACACTAATTTTATATTCCTTCTTTCTCTGTGATTTCTTCTCTTCCAGTAGGAAGTGCAACGATCTCCTGATCCTTTCATATTCTAAACTTTTGCTGATTCTCTGCAAGATGTCATTTTTAGTTATTAAACATTATTTTCCTTATTCCTTTTGTTTATGTGTGTGGTGGCCATAATGCATCTCAGTACACCATTAGAGGTCAATAGACAATGTGCAGGGTTAGTTACTTTCCTTCCACAATTTGGCGCCGGTGGATCAAACTCAGGCCATGAGGCATGGTGTCAAGTGCCTTTACCCACTGAACCTTCTTATAAACCTCCTTTATTGTTTTGAATTCTGACAGTTATTTTCTTGCTGGAAAGCAGGGGCTTGGGAAAGGGAATGAACCTGCCCTACACTGCAAGGGACTGAGCTGATCTTGCTACCTTGTTTCTCCTCGTTTCAATCTTGATATCTTGTTTCTCTTTGTTTCTTTAAGCCACTAGGGAAGCAGCCATTACTCTGGTGATATTTTGCTGCTACACTTTTCTTCTTCTGAGTGCCTTCTAAAACCTTATTGGTTTTCTGAGGACTCAACAAAAATGCCCTTTTTCTAGGCAACAAAATTTCTGTCAGGAATTGAATGATTTTCAGATATGTGTTGATGGCTCTTTTCCAAGCCTGAGATGGATAGATAGATGGTGGATGGATGGATCTCTCTCTCTCTCTCTCTCTCTCTCTCTCTCTCTCTCTCTCACTCATCTATATATCAGACACACACACAGACAGGCAGATGGGTAGATAGATCAATGGTTATTCTGGAAGTTGAACTCAGGAATCTTATGGTACTTTGACGTTGCATGGTCAGAAGAAAATTCAACTTAAGGCATAAATGGGGTCACTTTCTCCTAGTGCATAAATACGCTACCATGCATACTCAAAGGCCCTTTGTGTCCCTTATTGGCAATATCTACCTCAATTCAGTAAAACCAGACCTCAGCTTCAGTTTTCCTCAGAACTGATCTAGAAATTGCCTGTAGAGAGAATGTTTTAAGGGGTCACTTAGTCCCTTTTCTTTCAGGGTAGAGCTGTTAGCTGCTGGTTACTGTATGTGTGTGTATGTGCACATGTGTGTGCATAAATGTATTTATAATGTTGTCAGGTTTTCTAATTATGTATGATGTATAGGAAAATCTCATGGGAGTTTTCTTTATATGGACACTAGCAACTTTTTAATTTTCTTTTTCATCTTTAGATGAAAAAGAAAAACTCACTTAACACTGGTAAGTGGGATAAAAGACAATTATTTAAAGTTTTTGTAACTTTTACTTGCCTGGAGTAATTGTCATCTTGGAGGCTTACTGCCTCCCTCTGCTAACCTCAGTCTAGCCCTGGAAGCTTCTACCTGCCATACAATCTAATCTAGGCCTAGAATGTTTTCAGCTTCTGAGACTTACTGCTGAATCAACTCACCCTTTCTAGTTCTGAGCTCTGACTACCTGGTTTAACTCAACTGTTCTGGCTCAAACTCCTTTCCAAGCTGACTGATTCAAACTGGCTTCTCTCAGCTTCTGACTGAATTGCTCTGCTTGACCTCAAACTAACTGTAGCAATCTGTTCTGATCTTTTGGCTTCTTGTCATTCTCTGGCTCCTTCCGTCTTTACCTGTGTCTCGCTTGTTCTCTCTCTGCAACCTGTGTATGTACAAGTGTCCTGGAAAAACTGCCTCCCTTCTCTCTCTGCACTGCTTTCTCTTAAGTCGCCTCTCTTTTCCTTCTGTTCTCTTGAGAGTTGGTTGTATCCTAGTCTGTCTAATCTCTCTCTGATTCATCACTTTGTCTCCCTCTCAATCGAACATCACTTTCAAGCATGGTGTGTCCTTCTACAAACTAACTTTACCAACATTGTTTGGAATTAAAGGGGTATATTAATGGCATGTCTGTATTCCAGTCAGAGGGATTAAAGGTGTGTGCCAAGGCAGAGCCACACCATAATTAGAAAAAAAAATTTTTCCATAAATAACACAATGCTGGGGTTCACAGTGTGACCAAATATCCTGCAAGAAGTTTCATCAATTTTGGGGCCTTTGGTTTCCTCTCACTCTTTGTGAAATGTACTGGCTTTTGTCTTCCCTCTGATGTGGAAGCTGAGTTGTCACGTTGGTCTTCTCTGCATGTTTGTGTATGTGTGTCTCTTTTCTCCCCTCTGATCAGTGATTCTGTCTTATAATATCTTATATCCAGTATAAGAAGCAATTTTGAATAGAACTTCCATTTTGAGTAGGTGTTGAAATAAACTTTAAGTTCCCAAGACCTCCCTGGGAACTGACATCCTACTTGGCAGAAAGAGACATGTACATGGGTAACTGACATCCTGGTTGTCAAGTTAAGACACGAATTTTAGACAAGGCAACGTCTGGTCCCAGTCACTTCAGCTTTTTACAGATCTTGATTCCCACATCAGTCTGTTTGTGACACACTGCATTCACTTTTTAACCGTTCATTTTGTGTTTTAAAACGTTTCACAGTTTTACCCTTGAAGCACAGTACATCCGATCCATCTCTGAGCAGAGCACACTTTCATGTTAAATTGTTTTCATCTACCAACTTGACCTCCAGAAAATTTCCAAATCATATTATCAACTCCAAAAATTCAGCTCTAGGTTCCCTCAGGCTTTTGATCATATGGATGTATTGACGGACTTAGCCCTAGAGTCATTTCTGCTTTCTTGCTTGCCTTGGGCACCCAGAGAAACAAATGATCTTCATGTTAAGGCCTGGGTAACTACTACCTGTCTAGCCAGCCATTTCATATTAATATAACTGTTACAAGGAAACATTCACAGTGCTGTTACTACTGTTACTAAGAAACTTTCTTAAATTGAGTTGATTGCATAGTTGGTTATGTTCTATGCTTTTGTGTTCTTGGAAATCTATCACAATAGAGTTCAGTCAGAACAGTTTTTTATAATTAGCCACAATAAGCTTGGACCTGAACCAACTGCCCAGCAACACTTCCTGCCCCTATGTATAAGCTTTTAGGGTTTTTGCTCTTAAAAGCCGCCCCTGGGATGAACCTCAACATAAGAGAAATACCTGTACCAGTATAAGAAGGCATTTTGAATTGGTGTCAAGTAAAGTTTAAGTTTCCAAGACCTCCCTGGGAACTGACATCCTACTTGGCAGAGAGAGACATGTACATGTGTAACTGATATCCAGGTTGGATAGATATGAGTGTTAGACAAGGCAAGTTCCCCACTAACAGTTGGAAACCCCAACTAGCGGGAACAGAATAAATCTTCAACAAAGTTATGTTCCTAAAGAAATCCCGTGTCCCTAAATCCTGATTGGTCAAAGAGCTGGGAGCATATGTTTATGAATTTTGGGCATAAAAGCTCTGTAGGATTCTTGTTGGGGGTC
Organism: Tokudaia tokunoshimensis; assembly: GCA_036184795.1. Classification (NCBI taxonomy): domain Eukaryota; kingdom Metazoa; phylum Chordata; class Mammalia; order Rodentia; family Muridae; genus Tokudaia; species Tokudaia tokunoshimensis. Next base: position 79,671,836 of record BTHU01000009.1, read on the forward strand.
ACAATCAGCTCCCAAGTCTAGTCTGTGGCCCTGATTGATTAGTCCTGAGGCAGATGCTCGATAAACTATCCCTGTCTGACTGAGATGAGTGTACATGTGGTTTCTAGGGCAACCCTTGGAACCCAACACTTGAAATAAATAATAAATTTAGTATGTCATTCTTGGTTACAAATTTAAAATAAATTCTTCCACTTTTCCTAAGTTAGTGGTTGGTTTAATTATGGTCTTCTTTTCATTACAATCAGAGAAACAATCTGATGTGTTCTTTCTAACAGAGTTCTTTTGGATGTGTACAGAATTTAGTCAAATACATATATAGTAGTTCTTAACTGTGTTGTTTTCTTGTTTTTATTTTTGAGTTTTGGTAGTGGATATTTTTAATGTTTGTCCCAATCACAACCTTGGCATAAGCCCACTTTGTCCAAGGTTATTGTTTTTATTGTGGTGCTAGATGAGTCTCTGATACAGTGATGCTCTTCTCTGGTCATGATGGGCTTATCATGGGGTGTTTCTTTCCTGTATTGCAGTTACAGGGAGCCCACCAGAGAAGTCCGCTCAGACGTACTTTATAGCCAATAGAGTCTTTATCCCAGGGGGTCAGGACTATACTCCATTACTTAGGACCAAGTGTAGCAGCAAGTTTAGAGGGAGGTGTTTGTTTTAACATACATCTCAGTATCTTTCTCGAAAGATTCGGGTGGGTGTTTGCATGACCAGCGAGTTTAACAGGAGCTAAGATTAGTTAGCTGAGGTGTCATGACTTTGGGTTCCTATAATAAGAGTTGTATAATTTTCCCTTGGATACTCCATCAAGGAAATCAAATTCTCATCAAAACTAAAGTAGCCTCAGTAAGAAAACAAGATGGAGGAGTTTCTACTCTGTCTTGCCCTGTTACAGTGTTTTTGTCTGTATTTAAAAACAAAACAAAACAAAAAAACCAAAACAGTACCAGATTTGATACCAGGTTTCTGCTTCTAGTTCTTCAGCGAATTCTAAAGTGCAGGAATATTTGTCCCCAGAATCCTTGCTATTGCTGGTGTCTTCATCTGAACATGTCTAGTCTGAGGGACTTTCTGTTTTGCTTTGGTTGTAGTGAATATTTGCTTCCCGATTCTGCTTATTTGTAGCTGTACTTCTTATATTTCACTTTATTTCCAACCGTCCATTGCTTCTAATAGTATAGTTCCCACATTCTAGGATGTTATACAGTTTTCTATAGGTTATTTTCCAACATCTTTGCTGGTAATTTCTAGTTTTCACAAACCCTGTGAATTTGTGGTTTTCTTTCTTTCTCTTTTTCACCTTGCCAAAGTTGGGGGACATTTAGTTTTGGGGTTTTTTATGCATTTTGCTAAGGTTAGTTCTGGCAAATACCAGAAATTGAGGTGTGTCCCTCTTTTATGCAATTTTTTTTTGAGATCATAATTACACCACTTCTGTCCATTTTCTCCCTTCAATTCCTCACATACAATCTCCACTTCCTCTGTCTCAAATCTATTACCTAGTTTTCCTTAATGTGTGTGTGTGTGTGTGTGTGTGTGTGTGTGTGTGTGTGTGTGTGTGCATGTGTTTATATTTGTGTGCACGTGTGGGTATATTCAACTAGATGTTGAAGTGGAAACATCTAGTTTCTTTGGAAAGTCAATTACATCAAGTGATGTTTTGCTGGGGCACACAGGTAGTCGATGTCTTGCTAAAGCAGACACAGGAAAGACTATTTTCCTGAAGCAGACACAGGTGAAAGGACATGTGATGAAGGTGCATAAATCCCATGTATTGGATCACCTTACATAGTTGAATGTGCATGTGTGTGTATATTTGTGTGCATGTGTGGGACTATAACCTGCTCAGTCCGTCTTGAAAAGCTCATATTATTCACTTTAGTTGATGCTCAATTAAGCAAACTATTAATACTGAATAATTGTTTGTTGCTGATTTCTAATTATAAATCCATTGCTGGATCTTTAATAATAGTCAGTGGGCACAGTCCTACATTTTTGTGTGGCTGGGACCATTTCTTGTTAGGGATTCTATTGCAGTGGTATACCTCAAGACCAAACACAACTTAGGGAGAAACTTAGGGTTTATTTCAGCTTATACTTCTGAGTAACAGTCCACTATTTGTAGGCATAAATTTTTTGCAACTTACTTTAAATAAGGGTTCAATCTCTCCTCTAGCCCACCACCCAGTAGAGGTAGCAGAAGAGAAAAGTTATTAGGATATAAGGGAAGTGGACCTGTTCAGCAATAGTTCTTTGGGGGCGAGCTCGATCTTCTGTCCCATAGCAAATACCAAATATGACTCAGCAGCTGCAGACCAGTCATTTAGGCAGGCAGATACCACACATGAACCAACAGCTATGGTCCAGTGCTTTCAGCAGGCCGATACCAGGCATAAACTGGCAGGTATAGTCCAGTCCTTTTGGCAGGAAAACACCAGGCAAGAACTAGCATCTGAAGCTCAATCCTGAAGAAACTGGCCTGAGGCAGCAGAAGCGCAGGGTGCCTTAGGAACCTCATGAGCAGGGGGCGAGCTTCTCTCAATGGCATCATTACAAGTTGAGGTCAACAGTCTACGTAAGGTGATCCAATACATGGAATTCATACGCTTTCATCACATGTCCTTTCACCTGTGTCTGCTTCAGGAAAACAGTCTTTCCTGTGTCTGCTTTAGCAAGACATCGACTACCTGTGTGCCCCAGCAAAACATCACTTGATGTAATTGACTTTCCAAAGAAACTTCCACTTCAACTACTGAGGGGAGTCAAGGTCAGAACTTAAAGAAGGAACCTGGAGACAGAAACAGAATCAGAAGCTGTGGAAACTCTCTGCTTACTGGATTTCTTTTCTTGGCTTGCTCATTCTGCTTTCTTTTACCATCTAGGACCACCTGGTCAGTGGTAACACTATCCATGGTGAGCTAGAATGACCTCCCACATCAATTATCAATCAAGGAAATGCTTGAGAGATTTTCTATAGGTCAAACATTTTCTCTTTTTTTTTAATTTTTTATTAGATATATTCTTTATTTACATTTCAAATGATTTCCCCTTTCCTGCCCCCCCCCATAATCCCATAAGCCGTCTCTCCTCCCCGTGTTCTCCAATCAACCCCCTCCCAGCCTTTCCAAGACCAAGGGCCTCTCCTCCCTTTGATGTCCAACAAGGACATCCTCTGCTACCTATGTGTCTGGAGCCATGGATAACTCCATGTGTACTCTTTGGTCGATGGCTTTGTCCCTGGGAGCTCTGGGAGTACTGGGTAACTCATATCTTTGTTCCTCTTATGGCTCTGAAAATCCCTTCAGCTCCTTGGGTCCTTTCTCTAGCTCCCCCATTGGGGACCCTGAGGAATATCAAATGGCTGAGAAGCACCTAAAGAAATGTTCAACATCCTTAGTCATCAGGGAAATGCAAATCAAAACAACCCTGAGATTTCACTATACACCAGTCAGAATGGCTAAGATCAAAAACACAGGAGAGCAGGTGCTGCGAGGATGTGGAGAAAGAGGAACACTCCTCCACTGCTGGTGGGATTGCAAGCTGGTACAACCACTCTGGAAAGCAGTCTGGAGGTTCCTCAGAAAACTGTGCATGATACTACCAGAGCACCCTGTTATACCACTCCTGGGCATATACCCAGAGGATCCTCCAGTGTGTAATAAGGACACATCCTCTACTATGTTCATAGCAGCCTTATTTATAATAGTCAGAAGCTAGAGAGAACCCAGATGTCCCTCAACGGAGGAATGGATACAGAAAATGTGGTATATTTACACAATGGAATACTACTCAGCTATTAAAAACAATGAATTCATTCAATTCTTAGGCAAATGGGTGGAACTGAAAAATATCCTAAGTGAGGTAACCCAATCACAAAGAACACACATGGTATGTACTCACTGATAAGTGGATATTAACCCAGAAGCTTGGAATACCCAAGATACAATTTACAGACCAAATGAAGCTCAGAAAGAAGGAAGAACAAAGTATGGGTACTCTGGTCTTTCTTAGAAGGGGGAACAAAATATCCACAGAAGGAGATACAGAGACAAAGTGTGGAGCAGAGTCTGAGGGAAAGACCATCCAGAGACCTAGTGATCCATTCCATATACAGTTACAAAACCCAGACACTATTATCGATGCCCACAAGTACTTGCTGACTGGAGCTGGATATAGCTGTCACCTGGGAGGCTCTGCTAGTGCATGACAAGCATTTTCTCAGCTGGGAGTTCCTCTTCTCAGATAACTAGCTTATGTCAAGTTGACATAAAGCTAGTCAGCACACTCGGCTCCATAACAGATACCTGGTGCCCTGGCTGGTTTTGTGCCAACTTGACACAGGCTGGAGTTATCACTGAGAAAGGAGCTTCAGTTGAGGAAGTACCTCCGTGAGATCCAGCTGTGGGGCATTTTCTCAGTTACTGATCAGGAGGGGATGACTTCTTGTGGGTGGTGCCATCCCTGGGCTGGTAGTCTTGGGTTCTATAAGAGAGCAAGCTGAGCAAACCAGGGGAAGTAAGCCAGTAAGAAACATCCCTCCATGGCCTCTGCATCAGCTCCTGCTTCCTGACCTGCTTGAGTTCCAGTCCTGACTTCTTCTAGTGATGAACAGCAATGTGGAAATGTAAGCTGAATAAACTCTTTCCTTCACAACTTGCTTCTTGGTCATGATGTTTTGTGCAGGAATAGAAACCCTGACAAAGAGACCTGGAAACCATGGACAGATTGCCTTCCTTTCTGCGCTAAGCACTGGGTCATATGAGGCTTCCATGAAGTTGTGGAAGAAGCTCTTAGGAGGTGAAGCCAGGCTACTGCCTGTGATCAGAGCTGAGGAGCTAGGTGTTCATAGCCACTGACATAAGCACACAGGGGCCTGCTGGCGTGTATGTGAAGTGGGAGGACCATGCTCCTCCACCGAGGACACATGAATGCCAAAGGGGAGTTGCAGCTCTGCAGAGAACTTGTCAGCCGAGTTAAAAATCGGTGACATCAGCGGGGGCCTCGCTGTGTCTTTGAACGTTGGAAAAGGTGAGTTTTGAAAATGGAGGAGGAGGTAATTGGTGCTGCACAGAGGCATGTGTGAGATATGCAGCTGCAAGTAAGGCCACTCTGAGTGTGGGAATCCCTAGCAGGTTCCAAGACTGGGGGAAAAAATAAGACCTTTAATTAGATTTAGTAGGAGATTTTAGCAGCAGAGGGAAGTCCAGTTAAAACCATCCTTTTGCCAAGTTCTGGAGTTTTATTAGATTTTAAAGTCATCCCTGAGACAAAGCTAAATGCTCTCCAAAGAGGCCGAGGTCGAAATGAGGCCTGTTGAAGAGAATGTGTTCTTTATCTCTCAATTGTGGGAGTGCTGGAAGCACAAAGGTGTTTTAAAAGTCATTTGAGTAATTGGTAGGAACTGGGGAAGCTGAAAATAGGAAGCCCATTAAATGAACATCAGGATGAGGAGGGCATCTTCAACATTTTAGGGTCCAGCAAGAGCATCCCCTCCCCACCTCCCTCCAACCCCTCCCCCCAATTTCACAGAAGACACAGGCTAATAAGACTCTGCCCGCCTGTCCTGAGCTTATGGAAAGTTGATTTCACCAATTATTCACTCAGGTATCTGTCACCGAGTACAGGGAATGCTCAAAGCGCTTGAGAAACAGATCCATGACAAAAATAGCCTGCTGCCCAGGGTGTGCAGAGTTGAGGGGACACACAGACAAAGGACAGAAAGATGGCATGACCCCAGAGCTCTCACAGGGACTGGCTGCATGGGGAGTTGGAGGGAGGGAGGAGAAGAGGAGACAGGGCTCAGTGCTGAAGGCACTCATGTTATAGACGCTGCTGTTTACCTGGAGGTCAATCCTGCCGGCTTTCCTGCTCTGATACTGGAGATCCGGGAGGCACAGGCTGTCCTCACAGGGAGGCCCATGTCAATTCAAATGACAAGATGCAGACATGCTTTTAGTATACATTTTAATAAGATTACACACTGAGGAAGCCTTGCTGGAGCGTGAGTCAGGACTGAGGAGGGGACAGGCAGAGGACAGAAGCATAGGACAGCAGGGAAGCATAGCTGCTTCACGGCTCCAAGGTGACTCATGGGCCTTCAGCGTCTGGATTTTGTGATAGATGGCGGGACATGATTTGATTCAACCTGGCAGTAACCTGACAATGCTGCAATTGCCCTTTTCTCTTTCTCCACGTGGCATGGGTCCTCCCAGTCCTCAAAGCAGCTGAATCAGGAATCTTAGAATCCCTGAGTCACAGTGTCATGGATTTTGATGGTTCTGAGGTTCTCTGTTGACTTTCTGTAGTGTGGTGGGGGTCCCTAGGTTTGGAAATCATTGCTTCTTGCCTGGGTGTTGTGGTGTTGAATGCCTGAGCATATGAGAATGTGACTCTGCTTGGGTTCACACCAGCTTTCCCTTTCCTGGGCAGCCATTTTCTCTAGTGCCTCTCCTGGAATTTATCGTGTAGTTTTGAGCCTCCTAGTTTGCATAACAGCCACACATTTGTCTTCTTTCCTAATTCCTATTTCCTTGAAACACCAGGCTCATTTACTTTATCAGTTCAGTTCTTCACACTCTTGTGACGATGTACAAAATGTCCCTTCTAAAAACGGCTGAAGGAGAGCTTAAATTGAATATGTGCACAGGCACTGGAAACAGGCACCACATCCAGAAGCATTTTGTGTGTGATGGGAATAAGCGGATGATTGTCACTGTCTTACAGTAACAGCTGCTGCAATGAAACCCGGACCAAAGCAATTCGGGGAGGGAAGGGCTTAGTCTTCTAAATCACAATTCATCACTGAAGGAAGTTAGGGCAGGAACTCAAACAAGGCAGGAACCTGGAGGCAGGAACTGGTACAGAAGCCACAAAGGGGTGCTGCTTACTGGCTTTTCCCCCATGTTTTTCTCAACCTGCTTTCTTATAAAACCTAGAACCACCCGCTCAAGGATGGCATTACACACAAGAGGCTGGGTCCTTGGCCATTAATCACTAATTAAGAAAATGCTTTATAGACTTGTCTACAGCTCACTCTTATGAAGGCATTTTCTCAGGAAAAGTTCTCTCCTCTCAAATGGCTTTAGCTTGCATCAAGTTGACATAAGACCAGCCAACCCAGACCTTCAAGTGAATGTGATTATCATTGACTCCTTTGCCTAAAGTAGCCTAGAAAATGTCCACTTCAGTTTCGTTGGAGGAAGGAGGAGCCAAGGGTCCCAGGGCAGAGGACGTCTTGGAAGGGCAGGGCTTGGGGCAGCCACACATGGCAGAAGGGTGTCAATGCATGCTTGGCCACACTAGGAGCTCTGCAGGTGGACAGAGCCCAGTCCCAGGACGATAAAATCCATCACTGCAGCCATTGTCTTTGCTTTTTACTGGCCAGTAGATGTGCTGTTCAAATCTGTCTAGCTTGCTGCATCAGAGCTTCCCTACAAGAAAACTCACAAGGTCTTGCACTCAGAAGCTTAGCAGAAATTCACTTCATGCAAAACCATAAAGCAAGTCTCTCTAAAAGACCCAGTAAAGTGGACCCCAAATGGCGTGTTTCATCTTGTGTTCTCCAAATACTTCCTCTGAGTTCTCCCAGCCCAGGGCTGTATTTTCACATTATGGTTTTTTTTATCATCACTCCCAGAATATTAAACTATTAAAAACTTGAAAATTCAAGAGGAATCACATCTGCAGTCAGCCATTCCCCCTACCTCTGTATGGACGCAGGGACACATCATGGCCACGCAGCCCTTGTCTTTCTTTGATCTTCAGTGCCCTTGAGTAGATCATCAGGATTTCAAAACCAACACTTACTCATCTGGGTTGGAAAATTCCTGTGCCCCTGTCCATGGGTCCCCAGCTGGTTATAACGAATGTTGAATCTGTGCTCACAGAATCCCAGAGAAGGTTGCAGACAGTCCTATGGCTGGGCAACTTTTCTACGGAGATTAAACTTTAAACTTGTATGTTAGAGACTTCCTAGCTTTTTCTTAAGCGCATTTTCTTTATTCTAGAGAACTTCTAGGGCATGAATATATATATGTATATGTGTGTACATATATACATATATATGTGTATGTATGTTTATGTGTGTGTATATGACTATAAAGAAATAGTTGCATCTAGGATTAACCTATGAACTCTCCTTTGCTAGATGTCCTAACGAGAACAAGTCCGAGGGATGAAGGAGCCTCATGCCTGCCCACAGACGTCATTTATTGGACTCTGTATAAGTTATAATAAATCTTCTTGGATTAAGCTATCAAGTTATTTATTTCTTATCACTTACTATTACTGGGGTCTAGAGTCAACAGATGGTAACTTTGGGGTTCGTTCTATTGGTTTGAAGACAGGACCTCACTATGTAGTCTCGGCTAACCTGGAGCTTGTTATGTAAACCAGACTGGCTTCAGACACACAGATATCAACCTGCCTCTGCCTCCCTCGTCTGTGGATTAAAGGCAGATGCCACGATGCCAAGCCCAGAAATTATTCTTTAAAAAATTGTTTTTGAAAATTTTATACAAGTATATAATGGATTTTGATCATATCCTATGATCCCTGGGCCATGCTAACTCATTTCCCTATTTCCTATTTTCTTTACTGTTACTTTATCATGAAAATCCTTTAGTCTAATCAGTGCTTACTATATGCAAAAGGATATAGGACCATACAATGGGCCATGGGCAACCTACTGGTGTCTTGCTGTGGGAAGTGGCTCTTTCCCTCAGCAGAAACGAACCTCCAATAGTTCCTCAGCTAGGGACTGGATGTTGGGAGTCCTTCCTCCACCCATGCTTGAATGCTGACAGGCTTGTCATTTATTGGTCTTGTGCAAGTAACCAAAGTTGAGTTGACATGTGCATCAGGCATGATGTGCCCAGAAGACAGCATTTCACAGACTCTGTCTTCTGCCTCTTACACTCTGCCCACTTCGCTGTGAAGTCCCTTGATCTTGGAGGGGTGGCAGTGACATTGGATATTCCTCTATGACTGAGTCACTTATGCTCAGCACTTGGTAGCCTGTTCTAAGACTCCGCATTGACCATTACCCAATGTGGATAGAAGCATAAATATTAGGAAGGTAGTTAGTCAAACAACACCAGTAGGTTCCTCCATAGTATATGATCTCATGGGCTTCTGAAAAAGTTTACAGTACCAAATGTAAAATTCTTTCTGAGGAAAAAGTCTTAAAATCCAATCAGAAAATGCTTGGTTATTTCTATAAACATCATTGAACTATTGTATCAAAAAGCACAACTTTCCTACATATCAGTATTATACCATTAAGAATTCAGGTCTGGGTAAGAAAATGAATGTTATTCCCCACCCCCAGAAGCTCACATAGAACTTTCCAGATCTGTGAAAGCTGTTTAGCAGGGAGAAAATTTTCTAGTCCGTTTGCAATTGACTTCTCAGTGGTCTGTAACCAGAGTAGGTGGTGTCTAGATGGTATTTTTAGTGCTACAAAGAAATACAATTCTGTGAATGTGCTTTATAAGATTGGACACAGTTAAGGAAGACGGAGTGTTTATGGGTCCCAGGACTAAGGGCACTTGGAAGTTGTCTCTTAGTTTGAAGGACATGGAGCAGAGTTATTCCTGGAAGATGCTGAGACCTTTGGCTGGAGGAAGGAACCAGCAGGGAGCAGCTCTGGTCTCGGAAAGAGCCCATCAGTGAGCACACTGCAGCATGAGAGACACTAAGTGGGCACAGTGGGTGTCTCGGTGCCCATTATGCCAGGCCTGCTGCAGCCCTTCATCAACAGGCAGACTCACAACTGAGTTCCATAAAATCTGTGAATATTAGACTCGGGGGCAAGAGAAGATTGTGGGGTAGAAATAAGTCCCAAAGAGGCCAAAATAATATATTTCAGTGTAGACATGTTAAGTCAAAAAGAACCGTGGTCGGCCTGTGGGTCAAGTGGGGTGGGTGCAGCCAGCAGGCTTGTGTTTCAGTCTGTGCTTGGTTTTTTATTCTTCTCTACAGCCGTTCTTCTCCCTGGGGGGGTTGCAGGCTCACCGCTCAGAGCTCTGATTCGAGCTGTGTTTCTATGGCTTATTATTTCCATTGCAGATTTCTTTAAAGCAGGAGGAATGTAAACAGCACCGGCAGGGGGTTCACTTTCTGAGCATAATTGCTGGCTCTGAATCCTCCTTCTCAGATCTCATTTCAATTAAATTTAACATCACTTAGTGTTTCTCTTACTGTGTTTACAGATACCAGGCCCTGCTCAGATGACAGGAGAACCCCTACAATCTGACATCACCTACCCATCCCTCAGACAGGCAGGCCTGGGAGTGGAGCAGTAACCCATTCACCATCTTGCCTTCTGCCATGTCTGGTGCTAAACATGCCAGTAGGAAGTTGCAATTAAAATCAAATGTAGGGTTCTGTCACCTTCAAGAGCCTGCAGTGAATGGTATACAGGGAGAGAGATGATGGCGCTCTCCAGTGTCCTCTTAACCAGGATCTGCTCTGTCCTGGTTCCTCCAGGCTGTGAACTGAATAGGACAGACTTTTAGGATTCTCTGTTCTCAAGAACTAAACATGCAGGGGACAGCGATGCCTTCCCTGATTCACTGGCTGTGAGACAAGTTCACATAAGGCCACAGATCACAGGCTGGCTGGAGTGAAGGTGTTGTTTTCCTATAAACCCTGCATAATTACAGATTATACTGTGGAGCACCTGTCAGTTTCAATAGGCGAAAAGTCAACATGTGTTTGAAGTAAAGGACTGAGCTTGTAGAGAGCAAGGAGCCCAGCTGGAGACTCTTAAAAAGGAAGCAGGCCCTGTGCTGAATTATGGGAGTCAGCATGAACAACAGGGCAAGAAGGTTGAGGGTGAATCTGAGGCAGAGGCTGGCCTGATGCAGCCCCAGGCTAAGGATGTCACCAGCACTGAGACATGGAAAGTCAGGAATACACTCTGGAGCCTCTTTGTGGAGTGTGACACAGCCAACACCTTGAACTCAGTTGTTTGGCCTTCAAAACATTGAGAGAGGCAAGTGCTTTCGATTAATGGCGGCTACCTTGTGCTCACTTATTGAAGCTTTCACACAAACTAAGGCATGTTCTTTCAGAAGTCCTCTTGCAGACTTCCAATGCAGGCCCTAGTCTCCTCTGTGGCCTGCTGTGCACTTCACTCCCTACAAAACAGTCTGCAGGTTTTCCTTAGGGGTTTGTGGGGAAGTACAGACTCTCTGTATGAAGCCCAAGTTGTTCTGGAACACTCTTTGTAGCCGAGGGTGGCCTTAAGCTTGTGGCTTTCCTACTTTAGCCAGCAGAGTGCTGAAGTGTGTGTGTGTACATCAAGATGCCACATGTTCAGAGAAGATGATGCTGAGGTGGCAGCCACATTATGGAACCTGACTCATCTTCTGAGCATGTCAAGAAAGGCTGCTGACTACTGAGACAGGGGTCTCCACAAAAACCACATGACCCCAGTGTCCTGGAACTGAGGTGATGACTTTCGATATTTATTATTACTTAATTGTAGAATAGCTGTTTCCTGTGCAATTGACTTTAGATTTTCCATTAAGATCTTGTATGAATGGACTGAGTCTCTCTGAATAATCCAGAAGAGCTTTTAAGCTCAATATCTCCCTTCACATCGGTAAAATCTCTTTGGACATGTAAGGGAACCTAGTCATAGACTCTGGGTCCGGAGCCATCATGGGGGTTGTGTACCATGGATACAGAAATGCCAGCAGAGGGAAGAGCCAATGTCATTGATACTTTGCAAAATTTCTATAGCTACTGAGAATGCATATGAAAGCAAATCACTAGAGATCCCTTGCTAAGTACCTTCCACAGGTATTAGGCTCAGAGCTTTCAGCTCTAGGGATCTCATCATCTGCTTTGCTCACCCAGATGCTTATTCAAAGACTGTCCAGTATCATTGACCCTATTCTAACTAAGTAGTCCAGTTATTGAGCTTGCCCTGGGGCCATCCAGCAGATGGTACCAAGCAGGAAATAGCATTTCTCACTACCGTCTTTTCCTCTTGGGTCCGGCTCTGTTTTGAGATACGAATCTGAGCCCTAAGACCTCTCCCTTCCCTCCTGTGACTCGCTTTCTGTGGTCCACTTGTTAGCCTGTTTGTACCAGTGTTCTAGTTGACGTGTGTGTTGTGTTCAGCGCAAGCAACTGTGACGACAACGGGAGCATAAGAGACCACACCTGGCCAAACTGTTCCACGCGGGGTTTATTAGTGGGGGAGGGGACGGACAAGGATGCTTGCGGGAAGAAAGAGGGGAAAAAAGAGAAAGAGAGGGTGGCGCTACCCAAATATATGCAAATGATGACATAACCACAGGTAAAGTAGGCCCAGTGAATTCTGGGTATATAGTGTCCGTTGCCTTGGCGACAGGCCTATCTGTCATGCTGTCCCCTATGATGTCACAGGAGGTCTCAGTACTAACAGTGTGAATTCATGATTTGTTAATATTGTGAAGGGTTCTGTATTTTTCATCAACATGAAGGAATGTTTGGACCTTGCTTAGAGGTTTTCCTCCTATAAAATGAAAAAAAAATACACACAAAAATACAATGAAACATTGAAATTTTAGACAGAAATGAGCTAAGAGTGAACACCCAGATAGGGTAATCAAGCCCACAGAGTCTCGGGACAAGCACAGGGTGGGGATGCTCGAAATGCTTTTGTCTTTAAACCATGGCAATTCTGACTTTCCGACTCCTGTCATGTGGCCATGCTATGGAATATCACCTCGGGATGCTAGTGGTAGGAAGTCACCCCCAGCTTTGTGCCTAATCTGAAAAGCCATTCTGTTGTCCCTTGTCCCTCACTCTCCTAAGATGATGTTCAGAGCACATGAAAAGAATCTGGTTTCGATTTCTTCTCTCAACTGTGACTTGCAGGTAAGTGAGCAGCTAGCCGTTCACTTTCCTGCCGCCAGTGAAAGTAATTTAATGTGGGACTTAGGGCAGAGACTCAGAAGTGCGAGCTGTGTCTGCTGAACTGAGGGAGGGAAGACTGATCACACCGTGGGGGATGTTCTCTCCTCTTCCCACCTCTGACTGATGTACTGTGAGGCTATGTTTATGGTGTGATTGAAGGGAAACTGGGGAAGGCTGTTTTTGAGGCTCGGGAAATGGAAAGGATTGTAGGAACATTTGATAGTGGGAAAGTCATTTGCTAACAGGCCATGGGTGTCATTTATAGTAGGCAAGAAGACAGTGGATCACCCTGACACCTGCCTTATTGGATGAAGTGTCAGGAATATGGCAGCACCTTGGTGTGCTCATGTTCATGTCACAGGGAATGAGACACAGCAAGTGGTGAGACAGGAAATCGGTGTGCTCCTTGGGGGTTTATAATGTGATCTATGCACATCACTGAATGTCTCTGCGGGTTAATTCCAGGCTGTTGTTTGTCAATTCCATTGCACTGCTCATGATCTACAGCCAGGGGCTACTGGGAAGCACCCTTGTCATTAACGTCACATAAATACTTGTTTCTCAAAGCAGCATCTAAGACACATGCAGATCAGGTACTTCTGACACCCCCCCTCCACCCCAGAATAGTCACTCCTAGTCTTTAGAGTATCCTTACCATGAACTATCACAACATGTTGCCCATTTCTGTTTCTTTAAGCCATTCTGTTCTGGTCATTCTGTTCTGTCTGTAACCAAGACACTCAACTGCAAGAGGAAAGCCCAGAATCACCACCATGCGACCGTGATACTTGCATGCCATGCCATTTCCTGACTATGTGATTTGAGATGAATTCCATGATTTCTGGTCAGCCATTTATCAGCACGCAAATACACGGCGTATGTGGTATTTGCCATAAAAAATTCTGCCGAAGTTAAGTAACGGTGTGCCCTGAGCGCTCCCATGAGGATGTGGTGCTAGAATGACAACCCCACTGAATAATTACACTCCATTTCAGGCAGCATGCACACAGCACACAGCCCTTTCCATAATGCAACAAAGCACCATGGCTCTACAGTTCCTGGCCAAGAAAATGTGACCCTGGGGCTGGAAAGAAGGCTAATCAGTTGAATGCACTTGCTGTTTTTCCAGTCATGACAGGTGGCCCACAGCCTATGATAACTCAGCTCCAAGGGATCTGTTGCTCTCTTCTGTCCTCTGCTGGCATCTCCACTCAAATGTGAATACATACACACACACACACACACACACACACACACACACGCTCACACACACATGCCCTCACACACATGCTCTCTCCCACACACAAATAAGTAACTTTAAATAAATTTAAAAAGACAACCTTGTGTAGAGTTCTATTTGTAGGTACACTTTAATCTTCTTCCGGGTTCTGATTAGTAATAAGGACTTACACCTACCTTGTCTGAACCCACATCCATTTTGTAATATATTTAATGAAAGAGGAGCTTAGCTTTTTCAGATTGTTTTCTTCCTCTTTTATTTTTTGTTTGAACGAAACATTGACTCATCACCAGCAGAAATATAATGGGTAGGGATTTTTATATTTAAAATGGTCACAGTGGCTAGGAGTGTAAGTCAGTAGTGAAGAACTTACATGGAATGCTGCAGCTTTAATCTCTGGTACTGAGATGAATGGATGAATATTATAGATAGATAGATAGATAGATAGATAGATAGATAGATAGATAGATAGATAGATGATAGATAGTAGAGATAGATAGATGATAGATAGTAGAGATAGATGATTGATTGATAGATAGATGGTAGAGATAGATGATAGATAGATAGTATTGATAGATAGATAGATAGATAGATAGATAGATAGATAGAGAGATAGAGAGATAGAGAGATAGATAGATAGATAGATAGATAGATAGATATATAGAGAGAGAGTGATGTAAAGAACGTTACGCACATAAGATGATTTATTTTATGGGTTACCTTGACATGGCCATACAGTCCCTGAATATTCATTATTCTATGTGTTTCTGTAAGGATCTTGTGAATAATGGTAACATTTAAACAGTAGGTAGAGTTAGACAGAGAGCCTTCTATAATGTAGGTGATCTCCATCGAATCAATTGATAGAGCTATACATTAACTCAGCAGGAAGGCCAACCTACCCTGACTGTAGGAGGGGAGAATTCTCCAGCAGAAGGCTGTGAGCTTCTCACTGTGCTGTAGTAATCACAGCTCAATTGCTGAGATCGTCTGGGCCTCTAGCTGGCTGACTTTACAATGGAATTGTATTCTCCTCTAGCCTGCCCTGAAGAATTTGGACTTGGCAAGCTCAACAATAATCCCAAGCACAAATTCCACACCACAAATTCCCCACCATGTGTTTGTGCATAAGCACTGTGCGGTCTTGTATGCACATGCACTGTATGACCTCCTGAGTTCTTGTACATAAGCACTGTGTGTGCTTGCACACATATGCACTGTATGAGGTCCTGTGTCCTTGTGCACAAGCACTGTTGTGTGCTTGCACACATATGCACTATATGAGCATATACATATCCTTGTATCTGCACTATATGTACTCCTGTTGGTTCTGTTTCTCAGATGACCCTGACTGAAGGACTTTCTAACCCAGGAGTGGAAAGAATCACTATACTCTGGTTTGTCTACCCCTATTTCTGTGCGCCCCACCTCATGCCCAGTACCCAGGAGTCTCAGCAGAGACAGTTGCAGGTCCACTTGAGGAACAATGCAGCAGGCGCACAGAACAGCATTCCAGATTACATGCCAGGAATATAAAGAGGATGGCATTTCCCCATGCTTCTAAGCTCAACACAGGGAAATAGAAAGTTATTGAGAGTGCTGACTTTTGGCTGTCGTAGCAGACTGTATATGTTTTATTAATTAATTATTTTTACAGAAATAATATAGTAAATGTTTCAAAGTAACAGGAAGACGTTGCACACTCCCAATACAAAGAGATGATCTGTGTCTGAGATGATGCATACGCCAACCTTGATTTGATTATTGCTCAATGTATACATAAAACATCCGACTGTACCACATAAATACATGCAGTTATAATGTACCAATTAAAAACAAACATAAATAGTAATGTTAATTATGTGCAACTAATAATGTGACCTAGGCTGCTATCATAAAAGGACATTAAAGCTGCATTTTGGTTTCTAAACACCTAAAGCAACGAGCTTTTCGATGCTGTACATTTAAAAAAGACAGAAGCCATCTCATTTTGAATGGTTCATGGAGCTCTGGGTGGTTTGGTTTAAATGAGGATTATACAAATCCGAGATACACGGCTTAAGAAACAGCATGATCTAACAATACTGAATGTATTTTTTGTGTCGTATGCTTAGCCCATACGTGCATATTGGAATGTGTATATACATAAATGTATACATGCGAACTTTGTACAACATTTAGTATATGTATGAAAGAAACACTCCTGATTACAGTCCTCTTTCTTAGAAGGAATGTTTGGGGAACACTGAGTATCAACCTGAGCCTCAGGGCCGATGCTTGACAAATTTACTTAAAGAAGGCACAATATTTTCTAAGTTTAGTTTTTTTTTTAGAATGAACTTTAGAAAACAGCCAGACACTGTAGAAATATGTTAAAATGTCATAAAACATATTTGAGATTTGTTTATTTCAGCTGCATGAGTAGAAAACCAGCCAGACTGTCTGACTCTAGCCTTCCTTGTGGCAAATCAGGAAGACAGAACAGGGACCACAGGAGGCCCAGTATAAGTAGATCCCTGGAATGAGCCAGGCTCTCCTAGGTCATTGCCTTTCCAATGTGGAGACCTCAACTGCACCTTTGTCATCTGAAACAGACCAGCAGTCAGCTAGTGTGCCTGTAATTGGGCCCCTGTGTCCTGTATCAGGACGCCCTACTCCTGAGGGAAGGCTTTAATTATGGATGTGAAATGATGCAGGGGCATTCGTATGTCCACGCATTCTTGCACTGATTTTTATAAAGATCATTTTTAAAATTTATGCCAACACATTGAAGCATTCATGTCAAATAGACAAAGGCCTAGGGGGATGCTTTGGGTAGGACTCTGTTGTATAAATTCCTTTTTAAAAATATGGCCCAGCCCTCCCAAATTGAGTTGATTCAAATCTAGTTTCAGTCTGTACGCTTCATCTACTGGGCCTTTCTACGTCAGGGACTTTGACTTTGTGTGGCCTAGGGTGGGTGCTTCCCACGGCTGTTCTCCTTTAGGGGCTCTGGTGATCAGTGTCGGTGCCCTGGGTGTGTGGGCAGGAGGTAGCTCAGTGTTCTTTGTAGACTCCACTCTTTCCTGTTTCATGGTCTCTCTATCTCTGGCTTTTCTATGTTATCAACTTGATCCTCCTGATCTTCAAGCCTGTGGAGGCAAAACTTGGCTGCTGGTTGGGGATATCTAATGGTTTTCTTCTGTTTCTGATCTTGTCTTCTTTTACTATTTTAAAATATTATATTTAACAAATTTTTACATAGCCAGGATGGATGATGTGTTTATTTTGTGTTTGTTATATATTATCTAATGATTACCATGATCAAATTAATACTCCAGTTCTCCTACAGTGAATACTAGGTCCCTAGAAATAGGCTTATCCATTTTACTTTACTTTTATTATTTTATTTTATTTCATTCTATATTCTAATTTTCTAGGTGTCTCTATAGACCTGTTTACAAGATTAAAGTATTTTTCATATGTGAACACAAACAAGAGAGGCCCTCTATCCCAATGAAAGTAGTCTATTTGTAAGCAGTATCCCTTCAGAACTGCTCCTGTCTTTTGATCCACTTTCTGTCCACACAGTAGGAAGACATAATCATACTTTCTCTTTTATCAAAGGGGCAAAGCATGTGTTTCATTGCTCTAGACATTCATATTGAGTGGGGCTTATGACTACAAAGAAGAAATTGCAATAAAGTTAAAAAAAAAGATTAGTTTCATTTAAAAAATTCTAGGAGTAGGAGCCTTGGATTGGAAAAAGTCTGCATCAGTTGGGAGACTTTTATTTTTCTAATTTGTATTTGGCAGCGTTAATGATCTGAAGTGTTCCAATAATTATGAAAGCAAGAAGGGCCAGAAACATAACAAGATGCAAATTGCCTCATTCCCACAACCGCACTGTGCTTAGATACTCACAATGGCCGTTATTCAGAATTTTATACTTTCCCTGTTTTTCAAGTTTCAAAGTGGCAATTTACTCTCTGGCAAGATGAGTATTTTGGTTGGTCTAAATGGTAATGTAAAACTGGAATAAAGAAAGGCTGCCAATCATGTGCTCCCATAACTGGCGGAGAAGATGATGTCTTCTGCATGACAGGGATTTTTAAGGAATTTCCAGTACATAATGCCTATTTTGATGGAATGGGCGGGTGAATCTCTAATGAAGCATAGAGCAGTGTCTTCATAGCACTTAAGATAGAGCAGGAGGGACAGGATCCAGCACTGAGGATTACCCCTGCTACACCTCCCAAGAATGTATGGGCTTCTACATGCGTGCTGTGTCTCAAACCCAGGATTTCATGCATGCCGATAAGAACTCTACCAGCTGTGCTGTATCGGTAGCCCTCAATCCGATAGTTACCTATTTTGAAGGCTTAACTATGCAGTCAGTGTGTGTGTGTTTTAAATATATAGTCATTGGTAACTATCAAGATATGAATGTGAAGAATTCCCCACTGGTTCAAGCGATCGAACCCTAGAGAACTCAGGGCACTGTTTGTAAAGGTCATTGGACTTTTTGAGGAGGTGGAGCCTTGATAGAGGAAGTAGGTCACTGGGAGGTGGACCTTGAGGTTTTATGGCTGAGTTCCACTTCCTGTTCGTGCCCCGCTTACCGGCTGTTCCTGAAATGTGACTGGCAGCATCACACATCTGCCGCCTTGCACTCACTACCAGGATGGATTGCACCGCCTTGTACTGCAAGCCAAAAGAAGTCCCTCTTTTAAGTTGCTCTTGTCTAGACTTTTGTCAAGGAATCCAGAGAGGCAGCTAATACAGGAATACCAATTCTCCTTTAGTAAGCTATAAGTGTCAGTTCTTCCCTTGGTGTATTCAGTGAAGCACCTAAATCTAAAATGAACCGTATTCCTTGGAAGCATTTGCTTCCTAGGACTACTTGACAACAAGGGTTCCAAAATTCTTCTAAATAGAATAAAAATTCCATAGAACAGAAGTAAGACAACATTTTGTTTAAGGGTTGCTTATTTTGTCGGTAGCAAATCAGCTTTGTGAAGAAGACTGTAGTAGCCACATGCTTCAAGAAGTGTGAGTTGTACCTACAACAAAGGTTAGAATACTGGTCCTGTCATTACTTCAGAGATTCAATACCTGAATTCCTCATCCACCTCTGTTTTTCCTGTTTCGATGTTGTGGGAAATATTAAAAAATAGATCTGGCACATTCCAGTGCTCGTGCCGGCACCGATGGGCCACAGGGCTCCAGCCGGGTGATATCAACTCTGCGGTCTCTCTCTGCTTGCCAACTCTCTGGCAGGGCCAGAGCTCCCAAGTTTCTCTCACTGCCACACAACGACCGCCCACCCCACGATCAGCCATCACAACACCCATTTACCCAGTAAAATCAAAACTCTTAAAAAAGCTTATAGTTAACCAATCAGATTTATGTATCAATAAAATGACAGTTTACAAGATGCCAATATAATAATTTCAGATCCAATTGATAATGATAACAGGTTTATCCCAATTATTCTAACCTTATGATATCATAACTACCTGTGGTTGGTTCAAGCCACATTGGTTCACTTCCACCTCCATTCCTCTCCCCCCCATGCTCTTCATTTCTGCAACTCTTAGCTCCGCCTCCCTTTTCCCTGTCCAATCACAGGCCTCCTGCTGCCCTAATGTGATTGGACAGGGAAAATCCTGCAACATTTCTCCATCTCAAAGAGGAGCTGATAATGCCGTCGTGAGTGGGATATTTTATTTTAGGATAGTGACCGGTTTCCTGTGTCATCCAGCACTTACTAGTCTAGCAGGTTACACCACGGCCTTTTGCTATTTTCACTACAATTTCTATTTAATGTGTAACAATGTAAGGAGTTAATTTCTCTGCTGGAACGAAACCACATTATTTGTGAATGAGGGTACTCAAATTTGTCCTTTTCATGACACAGACCATTAGAACTGAAAAGTAGGTCATTTTGTCTAAAACGATGTAAATAGACAAGCAAGGCTAAGGGCCCTTGACACACCAAAAAAATAATTGCATTATCTTCCATTAAATCATTTGGGCATCTAAGAATATAGTGAAGACAAAGGGTACCTCGGAAGCTAATGGGCGTCCTAGAGAGGCCTTGGCTAGGGACATGTTGGGCAGCTGTTGATGTCTCAGGCTGGGGGCAGTGTGTGCAGTTTTGCCTTAGCATAGGGTTTGCCGTGTGTTGGGTGGGTGATAGGGCATCCTTTGAGGGGCATGATGTAGTAGGCACACATCACACCTACTAGAACTTTACATCAGCATCACTTCTGGCTTCTGTGTCTTCATTACACGTCACAGAAAGATCTTTGCATCAGTGTCTTTTTTTTTTTTGCAACATAACAACATTTTATTTAGAAAACATATATAATCATATTTGTATTGGCAATCCAAATTTAATGACTTCTTCCAGTAAAAGCAAAATGCCTTACAAAAACCAGCTACTGCTTAAGGGTTGCTTATTCTTTGGCCTTTCTCCTCCCCTTGTTTTCCCAAAGAAATTTTAAAGGTCTCTGCTGAACTTCATATACATATATGAAGTCTGGTTATTTTGGAAATTTTTCTTTTAAATCATCATCTTTTTTTTTTAATTTACATTCCAAATCACTCCCCCTTTCCCGTTTCCTCCCTCCCCGAAAGTCCCATAAGCCCCCTTCCCTCCCTCTTTTCTCCATTCAACCCCCTCTCGTTACTCTGTCCTGGCGTTCCCCTACATCCAGTCTTTCCAGGACCAGGGGTCTCTCCTTCCATCTTTTTAGAAATCTATTGATATGCGGATTGTGTCTAGGGTATTCCGAGATTCTGGGTCAATATCCCCTTATCAGTGACTGCATACCATGTGTGTTCTTTTGTGATTGGGTTACCTCACTAAGGATGATATTTTCAAGATCTGACCATTTGCCTAGGAATTTCGTGAATTCATTGTTTTTAATTGCAGAGTAGTATTCCATTGTGTAGATATACCACATCTTCTGAATCCATTCCTCCATTGAGGGACATCTGGGTTCTTTCCAGCTTCTGGCTATTATAAATAAGGCTGCTATGAACATAGTGGAGCATGTGTCCTTATTGCATGCAGGTAAAGTCTCTGGGTATATGCCCAGGAGTGGTATAGCCGGATCCTCCGGGAGTGTCATGCCCAGTTTTCTGAGGAACCGCCAGACTGCTTTCCAGAGTGGTTGTACCAGCTTGCAATTCCACCAGCAGTGGAGGAGTGTTCCTCTTTCTCCACATCCTCGCCAACAACTGCTGTCTCCTGTGTTTTTGATCTTAGCCATCCTGACTGGTGTGAGATGGAATCTCAGGGTTGTTTTGATTTGCATTTCCCTAATGACTAAGGATGATGAACATCTCTTTAGGTGCTTCTCAGCCATTAGATATTCTTCAGGTGAGAACTCTTTGTGTAGCTCTGTACCCCATTTTTAATAGGGTTACTTGCCTCTCTGGAGTTTAACTTCTTGAGTTCTTTGTATATATTGGATATTAGCCCTCTGTCGGATGTAAGATTGGTAAAGATCATTTCCCAGTTAGTTGGTTGCCGCTTTGTCTTTTTGACAGTGTCTTTTGCCTTGCAAAAACTTTGTAATTTAATGAGGTCCCATTTGTCTATTCTTGATCTTAGAGCATAAGCTATTAGAGTTCTGTTCAGGAAATTCTCCCCTGTGCCCATATGTTCAAGGTTCTTCCCTAGTTTCCCTTCTATTAGTTTCAGTGTGTCTGGTTTTATGTGGAGATCTTTGATCCACTTAGAATTGAGCTTAGTGCAAGGAGATAAGGATGGGTCAATTTGCATTCTTCTGCATGTTGACTTTACTAAAACTCAAAGCACACATCGCACCGCACACAATAATAGTGGGTGACTTCAACACCCCGCTCTCTGAAATGGATCGTTCAGGAAAGTAGAAACTAAACAGGGACACAGTGAATCTAATTGAAGCCTTGGACCAAATGGAACTAACTGATATATATAGAACATTTCATCCTAGAGCTAAAGAATACACCTTCTTCTCAGCTCCTCATGGTACCTTCTCCAAAATTGACCATATAATTGGTCACAAATCAGACCTCAGCAGATACAAGAAGATAGAAATAATCCCATGCCTCCTATCAGATCACTATGGAATAAGGGTGGTCTTCAATGGCAACAAAAACAAAAGAAAACCCACGTACACATGGAGGCTGAACAATGCTCTACTCAATGATAACTTGGTCAAGGTGGAAATAAAGAAAGAAATCAAAGACTTTTTGAAAGTTAATGAAATTTTTTTTTGTCAGAATTGACACTTCATTTCCTTTTCAATGAGGTCAGATTCTTGAATATACATGAGCTTTGAGAGACACACTTTTCTCCATGAGAAAAAGCATGGCATTGTCTCAGCACAAAGGCATGCACTGGCCCTGCTCCTGACCTTCCGAGGCTCCTCACTCAAGTAGACGATGGTTCCACATACCGGACTCTGGGGAATGTCATAGTAGGAAGGAAGTGGGTGTCATTCTTTCCTGCATAAGCAGGCAACCCTAGGGGACATCTTAGCAACCGGGAGTTGTTTGTCTTGGGCTATGTCCAAGGATGTACTTTACAGCAAAGACCTCCCTGTGCAGAGTTCTGCTCTGTACAACACACCTAGTAACCTGCTAGCAACCTTGTACCAAGCTGCATTCACACCCCACTCCAAACAATGGACTACAATTCTCCTCTTAATGATTATCAAACTTTAACAAGTTCTACCCCAGCTCAGTCTTAGTAAGGGAGTAGTGAGGCCAGTGTGGCCTGAACTAGCTCTGAGTGCATGAACAATAAGGCAAACTGTCTTTTGAGGTAATTTTTGGGAAGAATACTGTACCATCTTAAACCTATGCATAGTTAGGCATATATATGATTATAATCTGGTGCATTATGGGAAGTGGCATCTGCAGTAGCTTAACTTACTCTGTCATAACAGAACCACCCAAGCTGTTCCCCTTGGCAAACAAACTCCTTCTGTTGAACCCCGTAAAAGGAGGCTCCAGGCCATAATCACAGGCTCTGCACATCCATGCACGCCCATGACGGCTGCCATTCTTGGCTCTGCAGTTTCCTCTGTACCGCCACTCTGGAATAGAGTTTACTCACCATCTTTCAATCTGCATGAGGTTTTTGTTCAGTCCTTTGCATGCAGACTTACCTGGCCCAGATACCAAGTACTGGAGACAGCAGAGGTACTATTGTAGAAAGGGGAGACTTCGGTTCCTTGGAAAAGCAGATTTCACACAGGCAGCCTAGTTCAGAGTGAAGGGCCTCTTCTCAGCAGGGATCTTTGTCATCTTCTATTAAAGGCTTGTTTGTGTGTTTAGTGTGTGTGTGTGTGTGTGTGTGTGTGTGTGTGTGTGTGTGTATGTGTGTGTTTCTCTGTGAGTCTGACTGTGTGTGCATGGGTGTGTGTGTCTTTCTGACTGTGTATTTGTCTGTCTGTGTATGTGTCTGTCTCTGTGTGTCTGTGTGTATGTCTGTCTGTGTTCCTGTCTGTATGTGTCTGTCTATGTGCCTCTGTGTGTGTGTGTTTATCTGTCTCTGTGTGCATGTGTGAGTCTGTCTCTGTGTGTGATCATATGTGTGTGTCTTTGTGTGTGTTGTGTCTGTCTCTGTGTGTGAGTGTGTGTGTGTGTGTGTGTGTATGTATCTGTCTCTGTGTGCATGTGTGAGTCTGTCTGTGTGTGATCATATGTGTGTGTCTTTGTGTGTGTTGTGTCTATCTCTGTGTGTGTGTGAGTGTGTGAGTATGTGTGTGAGTGTGTGTGTATGTGTGTGTGTGTATCTGTCTCTGTGTACATGTGTGAGTCTGTCTCTATGTGTGATCATATGTGTGTGTCTTTGTGTATGTTGTGTCTGTCTCTGTGTGTGTGTGTGTGTGAGTGTGTGTGTGAGTGTGTGTGTGTGTATCTGTCTCTGTGTGCATGTGTGAGTCTGTGTGTGATCATATGTGTGTGTCTTTGTGTATGTTGTGTCTGTCTCTGTGTGTGTGTGTGAGTGTGTGTGTGTGTGTGTGTGTATCTGTCTCTGTGTGCATGTGTGAGTCTGTGTGTGATCATATGTGTGTGTCTTTGTGTGTGTTGTATCTGTCTCTCTGTGTGTGTGTGTGTGTGTGTGTGTATGAATGTTCATATAAGTGCCCATGGAAGTGTCTGGTCTCTTGTAACAGGCAGTTGCTGATATGGGTGCTGGAAACTGAACTTGAGTCCTTTGCAAAAGCATTAGTCCCTTAACTGCTGAGTCAACTTTCTAACCCCCACATAAATTCACAATCAGGACCCTTAGACAGCTTTGCCTGTGGAGCTGAACTAAAACTGTGCTGCTATAAATGTCCGGGGCACACGGAACACACTCCCTCTGCACCGAAGACGTAAGTGCCACAGCCTCTCTGGGAGTAAGATGCAGTCTCTGGACGGGGGTTGGAAGCAGAAGTGCTGCAAGGGTCTGCAGATCCCTGGTATGAGATGGCAGGCTGGAGGACCACATACCAGGGACTGAGAGCATGTGGGAAGCAGAGGACTGGAGTATGTCCTGGCGCCTGAGCTATGAGTTAGGAAGTGTCTAAAAGTCTCTGACGCCTGTTTAGTCTTGTAGTGGAGAGCCATAGAGGGGTTCATTGAAAAAAAGCAGCATTGCCCAGTGGTTATGGACACGGGTTGCAGAGCCCAAGATTATAGCATGGAACATTCCCCAACCCCCACCTCCCAAACTTCCTACGTTGCTACCTACAGATGCACAGTAAGTTTGAACTTCTCTCTTCTCCAATGGGACTTGCACACAGACTCATGAGTAGATCCATCCATGCTGTGCAGAAGAGACTAGCACCATGGCAGATACTTGCATCTCCTGACTGCTCCAGGTGTGGAGTGGCCTCTCACAGGGCTCCACACAGTCAGATCTGTGGCCAAAGATACTGTACTAGGAAGGCAAAACTCAAAGGTCTCCAGAGAGGGCAGTAAGAAGCCAGTGTGGCTCTGTTGTGTGTAGGAGAGCTTAGAAAAGCCTGTACAGAAAGAGGCAGGCTGGTAGGGGGGATGGAGGGGCCAGCTGTGCAGAATGGCTCCAAGGAAGTGTCATCCAAGGGGCTGGCCTCCATCAGAAGGGACCTTTGGCTCAGTCTCAGATGAACCCTGGCAGTGTTCCTGCTACGTATGTGCAAAACATCAAAGCCTATTGTATCACTGCAGATGCTAAAGGGCCAGCTGGGTTCTGCTGTTGTGGGTTTGCAAAACTTACTCTGAGGAGCAAAGATGTCCCTGGGGCACTGGAGTGCCAAAAAGGTTCATTATAGCTCTTACCTTCCTATAACTCTGGTGGGGCTCCTTTTCGTTTGTTTCATTTTGACTTAATGAAGGAAAAAAATCAGCACAACTTGGTGGCACATCTCATTCCCTTGTGAGCATCTCAGAATCCCCAATGGACTCAACTTGGTCCTCTTTGTTCCATCCTTGCAGCAGAGACTAAGGGTTTTCTCTCAGTGTCTTTCCCTCTCTGGATGCTCCTCACGTTGTGGGAAACAGCGGTATCCAGAGCCTACATTCATTTCGGGAGCTTTCCTGGAACTTAGTCACTAACCGCACAACTTGCAACTCTTAAAGTGCTTTCAGGAAATGTCAACTAGATCCAGATTCCCCAAAGGCTTTGGAAATGGGAAAGTCCAGTATGTGAGTTGTGTCTTTTAACTTCCATTCTTGAAGTCTCTTATTGTGCCCTGGCCACCTGGCGATGTATTATATTCCTGGCAGGAAATAAATTATGGATGTAAAAGTCATAAAGGTAATTTATAGATAGCTTCTGTTGCACTTAAAAAAATTAGCATTTTAAAATTGCATTGGCATTTGAATTCTGCTGTGTGGTCGATCAACTGCTTCCAGGATTCATTAGCTCTTCTGGGGGTTGGGGGTTGCTGCTTCCAGGACAGTTTCCTGTCAGTTTGTCCACTGTATCTTGCAAGGAGATCCCTGTTGTTAATATATAGTGCATCCTTTATCACTGGGGCCAGAGAGAGAGAGAGAGAGACAAGGTAGGGGGAGGTTGTTAGGGGAGGAGAGAATAAAGAACTAATTAGCTGTTTCTGGGTTTCTATAGAGGGATACACACTCCAAATCCCATAATACTATGCCTCCCCCATACACACACTACAGAAGAGAAGTAATTCCAGAACATGGCCTTATCTGTCAATCCATCCGCCATTTTCCCTAGACTATAATAAAATGCATCTCAAGGGGGAAGCTGCTTGTAGTAAATTTCTGCAGCATGCACAAAGGTAAATTAATTTCCAGTGATATAAATATACAGAGTGATATCAGTTTCAGCAAAGCCTTCTCAAGATTCTATGAGGGCATAGATTGATAACTGACTTTTTACATCTGTGGATCTTACTGGAAATCACGACTAACTGGCAATCGGTGGGAAGAAACGCAAAAACATTAAAACACCCACGTTTGCTGATCACATCGAAGTGAGCATCCTCTCCTCACAGTCTACAGAAAAAGACTCCTGGAGGGAAGGGAGAAGGCCTTGCTGACTCATTCCACCCATGTTCACCATATTCTCTGAGGGGAGATGAATCGTCATCCACTCATAGACACGAATCTCTCATCAAACTACACATGACACCAAGAGCTTCCGAGTTAAAACAAAACATTCAAGATGCCCCTCTAATTAAATGAAGCTCAAAATACATTTGTGTTGCTGTTGATCTGATACCACAGTTTTACCTTCAGAACTCATTTGCCTGCACTGTGTCCTTTATGGGTGAAGGACAGTTATGTGATTTCTCAGAAGGCAACATGTGGAAACATGATGAAAAACCAAGCATGTGACTGATGTGTGACTCCTACAGAGAGCGCCAGGGAAGGGGATGCCTGGTCAGAGTCATTGTCAACAGTTGTTAGACAGAAGACCAGGTAGCTTATTATTACCCTTGAGTTTGAGCTTAAAGCTTATTAGCAAATGACCTTGATTGAGCACAGGAACCCACCTTCCAACTCTTTCTATTTTCCTTAAATAATGTGGAATATTTGACCAAACTTTCTTAGCTTTATTCCAGTTTCCACACTGCTACAATTCACCGATCTCAGTTAAACTGATTTGCTGGCAAGGTCAATCAGCATATAGTGAACGAACACACCCATGAACCTGTCTTTTAGGGTGGAGATTTTGTAGTGGAGAATGGGCATCGGTTTGGAGCACTGAAATCTACCTGTGTGTCTTGTGCCTGAACTGAACGAGGGCTCTGCAACCCTAGAATCTCTGAAAAGGTCTTTTCTGAGTGTGCGTTACAGTAAGAGGTTTTTTCAGTGCACCAAGGTCAAAGCTGCTCCGTATTCAACTTCTGCTATTGCAAGCAACTTACTTCTGGTTTGGCATGCGCATCGCATACCTATTAGTTGCTCTCACAAAAAGCCCGACAAAAGCAACTTAAGTAATGAGGGGTTTACTCTGAGAGAACAATGAAGCAACTGCTCAGCTCACTTCCTCTTGGACTTAGCCCAAGGAGTGAATGATGTCATCCTCATCTAGGTTGGGTTTCCCTACCTCAATTAACCTAATGGAGACAATCCTTCACATACTTGCTTGAAGACCGACCGACTTCCATTGTGAGTCTATGTCTTATCAAGTTGGAAAGCAAGATTAACCATCACAGTGTGTGTGGTCTTGGCTAGTGGAGTGGGAATCATTCATCTTTTTCACATTTCAAACTCAAAGAAGCACCTCCACCCCAACACCCTGCTACTATCTCTTCTTGATATCTCTATTTTTTTTTATTGTAATGTGCCGTGGCGTGAGCTTCCAGGTAGTGAATCTCAGACCACAACTGACTGTCTGGTTCTGCAGAATTGATTCCTAATAATGGCTTTCAGGAGCTTCTGGTAAAGTCAACACCAGCCAGGCAGATCTGGGACAATTCTAGACGAACCACGGAGGAGACACAATTAGGTATAGGGCTCTATTTGGGCATGCTGGTAGGTACAAGTGTGGCCATCAGGCCCAAAGCTGCTGGGAAGACAGCCGGGCCTTGTCTGAGTCCTACAGACTTTGTGTGTCCTTCACTTGGGTGTAAGTTACTTTACTACATTAGTTAGGAATCTTGAGAGAAACAGAACTAGTAAATTTTGGTGTGTGTGTGTGTGTGTGTATGTGTGTGTGTGTGTGTGTGTGTGGTGATGGCTCAATGGGTAGAGCCATCTCTCTCAAAAAGCCTGATGATCTGAGTTCAATTCCTGGGTCCTACCTAGAGGAAGGGGAGAATTGACTCCTGGGAATTGTCCTCCAGTCTTTGTGACATGCCCCTCCATTATCTTCAAGGGTGACTGTTACCTTTCCTTCTCCTGTCCTTCAAACCCACAGTCATATGAGGTCATGGCTTCCTTCCAACTTGACCACAGCTAAAGATTCAATTTCAGATAAGATCAAATTCATTCAGTGCAAGGGGCTCAGGGCACTGACACATCTTGGGACGGACATATTTAATCTACAATGGCATCTCAGTTACCGGTGGCAGAGGGCCAAGAAGTGAGAGTTGGCAGCACCTCACCCTTCCCCCTTCACACCACAGCAAACTGCTTAGTGCATCCCAAATTGCTTTCCATGTTACAAATTTAAAATGACTCTGTCCCACCCCATGTGAAGTGTAGGAACTGAGAAATTATTTAAAATTCAGATTTGTACACAACCTTCTTTGTAGCAGCTAGAGCAAGGCATCCTTTCCTCTGCCATTAACTTCACACATTCTGATGGAGATGAAAATACATTCTATTTCAAAGAGTAAATCAAACCAGCCACAAATCAGAAATATTCAACAGCCATCTAATTACACATTAGGTGGCTGCCGTTGTTTAATTTTCTTAAGTAATATTTAAAGTGCCTCCGTGGATTAGACATGATCCTGTTCTCACTGGAATACTTAACTATTTGAGAAATAACCTTAATGTTGTCTCTCAAAGTAGAAACTGAAGGGAGAACAGAAAGGGGAAAATGTAATTCTACTAGATACAACATTAATAAGGGATTGCAGGCTGGAGCCAAGTTTAGGATAAGTAAAATTAAAAAACCAAAGCTGGTATGGACATCACTGAAGCCCTTGCTGTCTGGTTTAGCATCTCAGCAGTGGGTGTGTACAAGGGAGACTTCACAGTGCAAACTTCAGACTTCGAGTCATCAGGAACCACTGGAATAGACATGAGGACCAATGACTGGTTTCTATCAAGGAGCCTAGCACAGGTTCAAAGCGGATAGCACAACCACTAGGTAGCTCTTAGGTGAATGCAACTGACCTCAGAGGTGAGCAGGACCAGCTTCTAGCATTCACTGGTTATCTCATGTTTTGTTATACAGTAAGCACATGTAAGCTTTTACCATGCCAAATGAATAGATAGATAGATAGATAGATAGACAGACAGACAGACAGACAGACAGACAGACATTTATACTGAAGGTGAGGGAGTGAACTGAGAGCGACTGTGGACTGAAAGAGTTGCTTTAGAATTATACCTTGAGACTTACATCTAAGTGTGCTGTACCAGGATGTGTGAGCAGTAGGTATCATGCACTCTCAGGAATGGCGTTGATGCCTGTAGAAGAATGACGCTCCCTCTCTGTGCCTGTCTGCCTTTCTTTACTTGATCTCTCTTTCCTTTTGTCTCTCACTATCTCAGTCTCTTTGTCTCTCCTATATGTCTCCTTTTCTCTCTTTTTCTCTCCCTCCTCTACTATGTAAGAACCCAATAAGAAGCCAGCCATCTCCCAGCTAAGCAGTGGCCCTCACTAGACAGCAGATTGGCTTCAGGGACTGTCCGTTCCTTGCTTCTGTGGCTAAATGATAGAAGGAAGCAAGCTGGGGAAGTAAGGAAGGGTTTATTTGGCTCATGGTTTGAAGATAGAGTCCATCTTGGAAGGGAAATTGTGGTCAATGAGAAACGTTCTAGCCACCACAACACCTGTCACATGGCCACACAGTCACATGGTCACATGGCCACATGATCACATTGCATCTCCAGTCAGAGAGATGCATGCCGCTGTTTCCTTTATTTTCTCCCTTTTTGGGAGGGGTCTGGGACACCTTCCATGGAGTGCATCACCCACATTTAGGGTGGGTTTTTCCTGACAGTTCAGGAAACAAACTCAGAGACTTGCCTAAGGGGTGTTTCCATGTGATTCTAAATGCCATCAAGTTGACAGTGAAGATTAGCGTTATATTTCTTAGGTAAAAAGTGAAAAAAGACGCCTAGCTGTCGTAATGTCTGGTCTGAAAGCAAACAGAAGAGAAGGCGACTATTTCACCAACATTAGATTAGAAACCATGGACAGACACATTCTGTATTTGAGAACGCAGCACATGGTTTCTTCATTTGAATGTCAGTATTATCTCCTCTGTGCCACCCAACATACCGTTGTGTGTTATTTTGTGTGTGAGGGTTGAACAATGCATGCTTCTGCATGCCACACCATCCTCCAGGGCTAGGCACAGATCACATGAGAAGCTGAGTACCACGTCTTGGGATTTGTTCTTTTATAGTTTCTGTGACTCATCAGGTCAAATTTCTCCACCGAGTATTATGAACTATGTTCCTCTCAGACACTGAGAGGGTTAAAACATTTGCCATTTCTCTATTCTTCACAATTCTGTAGGAAGGGGTTTCTGTGTGAGGTTTTCTAAGGATTTCATAAAAGTGTATCGATACATTTGTCCGAGTACCATAAACCCAGAGAGAACCCTCCTAAACAAATCACATTTGCCCAGCAGACAGTAAGTAGACAAGGAGGCAGAATTCTCCTCTCCAACCTCCTACTCCCATCAAGGAGATGTTGTCCCAGGTGTGTGTCTTCTGGGATACTGAGGCACTCTAAGCTAATAAATGAATGTTTCCCTTTAGTCAGAAAACTTTCTAAATAAACAACTCAATCTTAGAAGTCTTAGAATTCAAGAGAAGCCTGCAGGTGCGGCTGCAGGTGTGGCTCCTGTGTGACTGCAGATGTGGCTGCTGTGTCAGAGAGGAGTGAGGCTATGTCTACGCTTAGTGTTCTCACCTATGACCATCTGAATGATTAGTAGCCTAATAATCTCTGTAAAAATCTATCCTGAGATGACCACCGATCTGGAGTCGGGGTCCTGGACAGGAACTAGACTGAGATGACCACCAGACAGACTCCAGGCAGGCCCATTCGGGCTCCCAGGGTAGGAAGCAAATCAGAGATTTAGTTAGACCCCTCACTCACGCTCCCCTGAGACCTTGGGTCCTGGACTGGAGTGAGCCCAAGACAGATGGGGTCACTCTGGCAGCCTGGGCAAAAAGCAAGTCCAAGACAACCACCAGACCAGTGCTATGGGGCCTGGACAGGGAGCCCAGGTCTGGTGGTGCAGGCAGACCATGCCCGGGACCTGCTGGGCACCATAATGGTGGAGTGGGGCATAGCGCTCCTAAGACCACTCTTGAGATGACCCCAGACACTGGGGGCCACTAAGAGTAGCAAAAAGGTAGTGGAGAAATGGAAGAGAAGGAGAAACAGAAGGATGTGGGTGCTAGGAAGAGAGGCAGAACTGGAAACTTGAGAGTATTGAGGAACAGTCTGATGTGAGTAGCCGGTGATGTCACCTGGGACCAGGTGGAGTCCTGGCCTGTGCTGTCACTGGGGGCCATGTCTGAGTCCTTGTCCCTGCAGCAACAGGGGTCTGTTATTACCAAAGGCTAGGTAGATATCCCAGGGACATGTTGATGTCTGAGGGCAGAACTGAAACCACCCCTCACC
Organism: Tokudaia tokunoshimensis; assembly: GCA_036184795.1. Taxonomy (NCBI): domain Eukaryota; kingdom Metazoa; phylum Chordata; class Mammalia; order Rodentia; family Muridae; genus Tokudaia; species Tokudaia tokunoshimensis. Next base: position 79,703,734 of record BTHU01000009.1, read on the forward strand.
TGGACAACTTGGGATTGCTGGCCCTGGGGGTCTGAGAACAAGGTAGCAGACCCTGCCCCAGCCAGTTGCAGTACTCAGGAGAGATGCTCCCCTACATTGTGGGAGAGCAGGCCCTGCACCTCACCTGGACAGAAGGATAATGCTGACCCTGGTTAAGGGGGCTGCTGGTGAGTTGGCTCTGGGGCCGGGAGAACAGGAGTGTCGGTCAGATGACCAGCTCAGATGGGCCCGGATCCAGGGATTTGAATTGGCCCACCTTGACTTTACCCCATTGATGAACTGCGGGAGCCCATGAAAGGGCTGGTCCTACCCATCCAAAACTACAAGATCTCCATGACACAGGGCAAGGACAGGATATCTGAGAAAAGTCCCAGTGAGGTTCCAGTTCTGATAGAGTAACAGAAGGCTGAGGCCTCAGACCAGACCTACGAGTCACTGCAATGAACATTTGCAAGCAAAGAAGTGCGGACAAAAGGGTGTGCTATGGGACACACTGTGACACACTACAGCTTCCATAATGAGAGTTTTTTCTCTATCGGGGGGGGGTGGGTTACAAGGGTGGAGGCAGGGTATGAGGAGAGCAAAGATGAGTGCATGATGTGGAATTCACAAAGAGCCAATAAGAAGGAAAAAATAAATAAAAAGGATTCGAGAGAAGGGGGAAGATGGGGGCTGTAGTGGCATTGTCCATTCTGAGGATGCTTGGCATCCCTGGACAGGAAACACTCACTGCTCAACAAGGAAAGATTTCTGATGGTCTCAATGTCCCTTACCACCCTCACAGCAATAGTGTTGGTAGCTCCACCTTTCTTTCAGAGAGGGACTATCTGAACTCCTCCATCTTGTTCCTGCACAGTAGCCATTCTCCTGGGACATGGGCTTTTTCATTTTAATTAATTAATGGAATTTCATTTTAATTAATTAATTATTGATTAATTAATGGAATTGACTCCTAGATAGAGGAATGGAGATCCTGAGGTGACCATGCCCGAATCCCACAGATCATCTGTGAGTGTTTCTTGCTCTGACTCCCAAGTTGCAACCTGCTATGTGCAAGGAGAGACTAATACAGCAAGTGACATGCAAGGAGAGACTAATGCAGCAAGTGACATGCACAGGCACAGACATGAATCCAGCCAAGTTCTTAGAAGAATCTCAGCTTGACTCATTCTATTTCTCCAGCTTGGAGACCTACAATAGCTCTCTAACCGTTTGGAAACCAGAGTATGTCCTACAGTTGATTTCTAGGCTTAATGCGGTTCTTTTCTGTCATCCTCTGAAAAGCTATTAGTAAGTCGATAAAACAGTTCAGAATCCGTTGCCCACCACACATCAACAATACGGAGTATATATTCTATGGCGTCCAGCCTTGGGAGATAGAAAATTTGAATCCAGCTCATCATATACAGAGAGAACGGTTTTGCTCTAGCGAGGCAGGCTACATTGACTTCAGAGGACTTAGGTCACACTGAGTCCCCTCGAATAACAGGAGTGGCCTGAACGCCAGAAGGCAAGCGTGGGAAGCTTAAGAGAGACAAAGACAGTCTTCTAAGGTTCAGCTTGATCAGCAGGTTTCTTATAGCTCATTACAAATCAAGTTCATACTTCGCTCCTCAAAGTAACGTAAGCCTCCAGCTCGGGATGGTGGGAAGCTTGCTGTGATTACTCCAGAACCAATACTGTTGGCTCAGCTCATGCCTGCTGTGTTCCTAGTTCTCCTTGTTTTAAATGATTTCCTTAGAAGTGATCTTCAGAGAAATCACTTTTGGGTCAAGGTTAAAGTCTTATTATAAAAATCCATGGTGATCTGATACTTATAAACACTCAATGCTGTATGATTTCTGCCTAAGCAACTCAGCAGTATTATTTATTTAGTCAATTTAGAAATATAAAATACAACTGTGTTATTTTCTTCTCTCTCTCTCTCTCTCTCTCTCTCTCTCTCTCTCTCTCTCTCTCTCTCTCTCTCTGTGTGTGTGTGTGTGTGTGTGTGAGTGTGTGTGTGACTTGTATGTTTTTAATGTTGGCTTTGCTAAAAGCATCACTGGACAGTGCAGTTTCAAGGCACTAAAGCACAGAACTGAGCACTATCCAGTAGTGCCTCATTCTGTCTGACTAGGTCCTCTGAGACCCAGACATCAGGATGTGGTTTGCAGTCAGAGAGAAGGCTTGTGGTGGGCCAAGAGAGGGAGCAGCCTAGATGGAGAGCTGCACACCACACTGAGGTCAAGCATGGGGGAGGGGAATGGAGAAAAGCAGACAGGGTCAGACAGAGCCTCAGGAGGAGGAGGCAATGAAGAATAAATGCAGATGTGAGGAAACCCCTTCCTAGGGCTGATCTGTCCCCACTCTGCTGAGTGTAGTCACTGCATGGCAACACCCAGGGGAGAGAGACTCCCTGGTCTGCTCCCCCAACGCAGAGGCCTAGGCAGGGAGTCAGTCGCAAAGCTGCAGCCACAGCTTCCTAGCAGTGAGCTGGATTCTCCAGAAAGCAGAGGACACTGAAGCCCAACCACATTTACACGTTAGTCAGAAGGAAGCAAAAGCAAGCAAGCAAATAAGGAGCAAAAACAGTCCGACAGAAGGTAGAAGGTAGAGGAGAAAAAAAAGATACACTGTGGCATGACCCTTGACATTTTGTTACTTTCAGTTGCTACATTCAGATGCTTTGGCAAACAGGTGATGTTGAGAAAAGATACCTGAGGAGGGAGCCAAGTACAGAATCTGGGAATACTTAGGACAAAGAGCATGTAGGTGCAAAGGTCCTGGGGTACATTGAAAGGACAGCAAGGAGACAGCCTTAGCCGAAGTAAAATGTGGCAGCTGGAGATAGTGCTAGGCAAGGCGAAGGGGTGCCCCGCAGCTTTTCTCTGTGACCTAGAGGAAATGAAGCCACAGGGGACCCTGGCCAGAAAGGTAACCTGCCCTAGAGAGGAGCCCAAGCTCTTCTGCAGGAATATGCAGTGGCTCAGGGCTAGGAACACCCTGGCCCTCCAGCTGCCAGCATGTGCAGGAAACATCTGGGAGCCCAAGGGTGTGAAAAGCAACACCAGACAGACCCCAGGGCTATTTCCCATTTCAGTCAATGTCACGAGCACTTTCCCTGAAATTTCTAACTTTTATCCCTGTAGCAGGCATCACTGGATCTTCCCACCTCGGTTTAATTCTCTGCTCATTTGTAGTCATCGTACATGGAGCGCTTGGAGCAGCTAGGTACACCTGAGCCTTCCTGCTTTCTTAGTCCTGTCTCAGAGCATGGGTTAGTGGTATTCCCTCTTCAGGCCACTCTCTGGCTTATATCACATCCTGATTTGAAAAAAAAAACCAAAAAACAAAAAAACAAAACAATAACAACAACAACAAAAAAAACAGTTAAATAAGGTGTGCTGGAAAGATGGATGATCCCCAAAGAATATTTCTTAAATTCTTTATCCCAAATTGTAGGCACCATTTCTTCTGGGACTAATGTTGACTACATTAAAATTGACTATTAATTTTTTTGTTGTCAATTAATAGTATTCAGTGTGATATTTAAATATATGCATATTTGTGTGCGGTAATTAAATTCAGCCGAGTATTCTTTCAATTCGATGTCTGATAAGATGTCAAATACAACACACATGGGCTGAACTTGAACCATCGGCCTCTCACTTTCTTTCATGTTCTGACACAGTGCTGTTTGAAGTCTTCACACTGTAGGACTGTTTCCATCTCGCGCAGCAGTTTCTGAACCTTTAGATACAATTTCTAGGGCATGCTGGGATCGGCTCAATTTGCCACTCTCTGGCCTGGCATTTAGGATCCTCTGAATGGTGACCTGTCCCTGCTAAATAGAGAAGGTACCCAACCTCTCCAGAGTGTAGCAGCTTGTCCAAGGTGTGCAGTTCACAAGCATGTAAGAATTACATACGCTTTTGGCCTGGTTCCCATGACTCCACAGCCAGCCGGGTGGTCTTCCTTCCTCTAGTCTTTTGGATGAGGCTTAGAGCCCTTCCATTATGGTCTGTGAAGAATCATATGTAAATTGCATGGGACCTATCAGCTAACCTGTCAGTTACTGATACTGTCTCAAGCATCTCTGTAACTGAGCCCAGTGGCTTTTCATCATGATGAGAACAAAGCCTAAATGTACATGGCCAAGACATGAAGTGGTGAAGAGCTGTTACCCACAATAGGCAGAGAGGCCACAGGGATTAGTTCCAAAGGGAGGGAGCATGGGGGACGTATTCAGACACTTACACATACTCATGTAAGGGTTAGCCTTTCCTGAGTACGCTTAGTTTAAGGTTATGGAGCATATGAAAGTGTTAAAGTGATGGACAGGAGCACCACTGGGCATGCTCAGTTTGCTTTGTAGAGTTTTAACTGAAGAGGAAAGGACACATTGACTGTGTATTGATGGAGTTGCCTCAGGAGGAGCCTGCCTCTTTTAGTCTTGACATGGGGGAACTCTAGATTGAAGGTGTTTCTATTTCCCAGAAAACTGGCCATTTTATTTATAGGGGGTATACATCAATTCTTAAATGTGTTTCTAAATATTTTACATTTTGTTTCCATTGTAAGTACAATTTCTTCTTAAACAATACTCTCCAGGTTGCTGCTGGCATGGAAGAATGTACTTGATTCTAGATATATTCCTTTTATGCCTTGAAATTAAATCTAAAGTTTTATAATAGATAAATTTGAGCTCCCCAAGGGCACAATGATGTTTATTGAGCATTTGCTCCCTCTGGTTTTTGTTGCTCACTTCATGGAACTTCAGTTGATGCATCAAGTTTGCTGAAGCTTTTCCAAGTGCAGCATCCATGAGGAGAGTATCATGACTGACAGTGGGGCCCAGCTTGATGAAAGCCAGACCTGGCAAGCACCACTGGGACGGGTGAGAAGACATCTCCCAAGGCTCCCCGGGTCCTAGACCCTAGAATTTGGGAGAGATTGCTGTGATGGTTGGTCTTGAGTGTCAACTTATTTTCGGAGTGGTCATGGAGACATGCCTCTGGGCATGCCTGTGATGGTGTTTCCAGAGAGGTTAAACTGAAGAAATAGGTCCACCCTGAATGTTATCAGTGACTTTCCATGGGCTATGGTTACCCACCAAATATAGAAGGGAAAAGAAAGATTGAGTACCAATATTCATCTTTCTCTGTTTCCTGACTATAGATGATGCAAGGAAAACAGCCACCCTATACCCCTGAGATCCTACTTTTCCCTGCACAGTGGACCATGTGCCCTCAACATCCAAGTCAAAGCAAACCTCTCATTCTTTAAGCTGCTTTGGTTGGGTCTTCTGCCAAAATCATGAAGAAAGCAAAAGGCACTTATTTGCCGACGTGGAATCTTAGTTGGGAGGTTATACTGTAAGCTTATGTGTGTCTCAAAGGAACGCACATACACATATGAACAAGGTGTGGAGGGCTGGACACAGAGGCAAGAGAAGGTAAAAAAATTCACCAAGAGAAACTATCAGGTCAGGATTGTGCTTTTAGCTTGAAAATGAAAGAAAGACCCCAAATCAAAGAATGCAAGAGAAATCCTCTAGACGCTGGCACAGTAGCAAACGGAGAGTTCCGAGTCCTCAGGACACATTTACCTATTGACCCTTCCATTTGGCCTGGTGAGACCCATTTTGTAACTATAACCTGCAAAACTGCAAAAGGATATATGGGTGTTTGTCATCCAACAAGCACACTGTGGTGATGTCTTGTGGCAGTCACAGAAATTCCTGTTCCTGGAGCTGAAGCAGGACAGGTGCAGGGCTTTGCAGTTCTCTGAGATCTTGGGCTTCTGATGCTACCTCCATCCTAAAGTGAGCCCACATAGCTGTGTAGATGTCCCTGTTACCTGCTTCTGGTCCTCTTAAGCACAGTCAAGAGGCAGGAAAGACAAGGCTCCAAGCCTCTCAGAGATAATTCATGAGCAGCTCCAGCCTAATGCTCCCTTGTTAGCTTGCCTGAGGCTGTGCTGACTTAGGGTGGCACCAAAGCCCAACTGGCCCCATATAGCTTCTCCTCTGTAGAGGCTGTGGGCAAAGGGGGAGTTTGGCTCTGAAGGGGCTCTCAGGGACTAAGAGGTTTTTGCCCAAAGCACTCACCTTCCATGTCATCGCCCTAAAGAGTTTCCTTCAATAAGCACCTAAACTGTTTTTTTTTTGTTTGTTTTTTGTTTTTTTTTTTTTTTTTTTGGTTTTTCGAGACAGGGTTTCTCTGTGTAGCCCTGGCTGTCCTGGAACTCACTCTGTAGACCAGGCCGGCCTCGAACTCAGAAATCCACCTGCCTCTGCCTCCCAAGTGCTGGGATTAAAGGCATGCGCCACCACCGGCTAACCTAAACTGTTAATAACCCAACTCATCCCTGGCTAAGTCAGCCAGGGGATACTCCTGCTGGCAAACTGAGGAACACCATGAGTTGAAGAGTCTGGCCCTCATTGAGGCTCATCAAGGACAGTATCCTCTCATGACCTCAGTGTCCTGCCCATGACAGGCAATGCTGTCTAAAGGTCCCCATATCTCAGACACTTCAGAGGGACATGGTCATCATGCTCGACGGTTCAGAGTTGCCATTTCTAACATGTGTAGGGCACAGCTTTCATGTTTATAAAGAAGAACAGAAAACAAAGGAAAAACAAGTCCTTGGCTGGAGTTAAGAAAGCAGGGTCTGCTGTGGCACACTTGAGAGGTGAGATGCTGCTGTCACACCTAGTCCCTAGGTTCAACACGCTTGTTTGACTGCCAGTTTTAAGGCAGTCTCCAACGCTTCACTGGTTGCAACAGTGCTTGCAATATTAAGAGCAGAGTTTTACGTACCGGTCACCTTATGGTAGACATTGGTATTTGTTTGTTGTCGGGTGTGTGTGTGTGTGTGTGTGTGTGTGTGTGTGTGTACCCCTGCGATTGTTGGGGCCCATGTATGTATATGTATGCATGTGGAGGCCAGTGTAGGTGTTGAATGTCTTCCTATTGCTCTCCATCTTTGAGACAGAGGTTTTCTGAATCTAGGGAGCAAAAGCTGAGTAGACTAGCTGGCCAGCGAGCTTCGGGAATCCTCCCATTGCCATCCCTCCAGTTCCCTCTCCTGTGCTGAAATTACAGGTCCACGCCACCACATCCGAACTTCTGTTTTCAATGTGAAGCTCTGGGGCTCCTAAGTCAGTATTCATGCTTGCATGCCAAGTACCTTACTGTTGGCATTTCTTCATGAATATAGAAACAATATTGTTATTTAAAGGAGAGGTGCATTGAGATATGAAGAAGGTCAACTCAAGGGCAACTGGTTGACCTGTCAACTCATTGCCATTGCTGAGTTAGGACTTGTTCACACGTGGTCTGGCTCACCTGAGACACTGTGCTAACTCTTATAGCCAAGGCCTGCCTGCTGAACATACTTCATGTGTGTGTGTCAGTTCAAGTTGGTCCTCATGTGTTTCAAATGGCATCTCAGAAGATAATGAGGGGATTTTGGTGACCCATGGGGGAGTGTGCCATTTTAACAAGTTTCTTCATCTGTTTTTCAAATTTACACTATTATTACACTTTCTTTGAGTATATTACTGGATGCTGTATGTCATACATGTAAGATTTTGGTTCTTATCATATAGGAAAGTTGGTTCTAAAATCTCACATGCATGCCTTCAAATTCCAATGTCTTCTTGAAGTGAAGCAGACATTCCCATATTTTAGACAAGACCCAAAACAAATAACTTTTTATTAAATATTAAATGTTCTTGAGCTGGAAGTGAGATCAAACTCTACCCTAAGGGGAAACGAAAATGAGCCCCATCTAACTCACAATAAAAAAATATGGGTGTGACTCTGACTACTTCTGAAAAGAGATCCTTTGCTTCCATTCCAGCAAAATGCATCCTGAGGATTTTTCTTGCTCACAGATGGTCAAGAGAAAGTGATGTCTGACTTACCACCTGTCTCCTGTGATTCCTGGCCCCATGTTCCTTTAGTGTCAGGGCTGGTATGATGGCACCAGTAGTCTGTCACAGCTGGTGATAGACAGAATGGGGAAGGCCTTGGAAGTAGATGATAAAAAAGAGCGGTGTTCTATTGCTAATGTGTCGAGCAAAGTTAAGTAAGAGTTGCTGGTACAGAGTAGTCAGAGCTGGGTTTGGGCTGACACCATGGGGAAAAGAATATGATACACTAATAGATAATTGCTCAGGGCAAAGATAACGAACCCAAAACTGAGGAAAGAAGGAGGGGCAGAGACTGGAGAGAAGCCATGAGGCTGACATGGCTTCCTTGCCAAAATCACCTCAGGTCCACATGACCAGCTGACTTTTCTGGAAGATTGCATTTCAGGACACAGTCAGTCTTATGATCAAGTAGGAAAAAGGGCTGGAGGCAAGGAGTGAAGAGTCTTGGGGCCTCGATCTCATGCATCCAACAACACACAATGAAAAGACTGCTAATGTTCCCTAGACCAGAGAAGTCTATCTTCTCCCTACTTCTATTCATTATAATCTTTCAGTTTTCTACCTGATTCTGAACAAATCCCTTTTTGAGATGCTGGTAAAGCTGTCCAAGGATGTGCATGCAACTTAGGAGACAAAAGGGGTGGGGTGAGAGACCTCCAAGCCACAGAGTTCAGAGACAAATATAAAGTATCCTGGTAGAGGAGGGAGTGGGGCAGCTTATCCTTAGATCCTGGACACATTATAGTGCTGAGAGAGTGAGGCTGACATTTTAGATCCCTGTTAAACAAAAACATGCCAACATCTCCTTCACCAGGAACGTTTATTGCCACGTTGCCATATTTTATATGCTTTCCATTTCAAGGTAATTCTGCTATGCCATTTTGGGGGTGAGGGTGCTCATCCTTAGAGAAACCTTGAGAGCTGAATCAAATACCGCTAATTCAAAAGAGTGATTTGGAACAACAGATGCTTATTAGTTGGGCTTTGTGGGTTATTTTTAAAAAGGAATTGTGAAACTGAGAAGGAGGGGTGTGGGTGGATTCTAGGGGTAGTTACAGGATGAGTCTGTATTCAATCAAAATCCATTGTTTATGTGTACGAAATTCTCCAATAATAAATTAAGAAATTCTAAAAACATAGAAGAACACTACTTGGTAGTGTGGGCTGTGCTCTGAGGTAAATATGTCCCGAGAATGATCCATTGAGTAAAGTGCTTGTGTCTCCTCCCCACATGCTTCCATTTATGGCTGCACGGTGCACGGCTCAGTTGTGTCTGAGCAGCTTCGTTAACCTGTCAGTTCACCCACTGCCCTTAAAGTGATGTATGGGAAGGCTTTCCTCAGGCTAAGTCAGGCCCCTTTGCCGTTATTAATAATATCACAGTGATTCAGAACACGAAGCCATTAGAATGGTAATGAAAATAAGACTGTCATTATTCCAACCGCAGAGCAGAAAACGACTGGATCTCCTGTAATTATGGACGTTTGCAGCTGCCTGGTTCCAGTTAGGAAGCAATGTGCAGAACACAGACTACCTGGCAGGCTGCCTTTGTGAGGAAGGAGGCAGAGAAAAGCTGATGCTGGACTTTCAGAAAGTGAGACTCAGCCAGAAGAAGTTCAGGGGTTTCCCTGCGCAGTTCTGCTGGCCGTTTGGAAGAAGGATGTTTAATATAGCCATATCTATTCCACGACTATTTATCAAAATATGTGTACGAGCCTCTGCTTCTACTTCCCACTTTAAAAGCATCGTATGAAACATCCCTTTGCATTCATGATTTCTCGGTTAGAACCAGTTACCATCAAATCTGCTTTTTACAGCTGTATTTTCATTTCCAGTTCAGAGGTAGTAGAGACCGTGCAATAGGTGTGTTTTACTCTGAGTTTGACAGGATTTAGAATCACCCAGGAGACACACCTCCCTCAACCGTGCCTATGAACCTTGCCAGAGAAGACTAAGGGAAAGTAGGAAGATTTGCCTCCAAGTGGATACAATACAACAGCCTGATCATATAGAGAGGTCTGAGAAGAGAGTGACATCATTCTTTCTGAGTGTGACTATTGCTGGCATTTTCCTTCCTCAATGTCAGACCCCAGCTTCTAATGTAGTCTCCCAGTGCAGAGTCAAGAGCAGCAACTGTCTAGCCAGCCTCTATTTCTTCAGCACCGTCTCAGGAATGCATGGGCATCTGCTTTCATAGATGAATGAGCTTCTCTGTTTCTCCAGTGTGTGTGGATAGCTATTGCTGGACTACCTACCCTCATTATGAAAGTCATACCTAATAAATACCTTTTAATAATATGTATCCATCCTGTTGAATTTGTTTCTCTGATGGACCCCAACTGAATCAGTTATGGCTATTTCCCCACATATTTCAATGGTCCCTCGTGGCAATTTCTTGAATTTAAAGAAATATCTAAAACCCCTATTTCATTACAATATTCATCCAGTGCCAAAATCACTTCCCTTTGTCTTCTAAAATCAGATCCTGATCTGTACCACTAGCTCCAAATCTAGAGCTTTACAAACCAGATGTGTGTGTGTGAAAGTTATATGTCACATTGAAAACCAAAATCAGGAAAAAAATAGTTAAATCTGTAAGTAAAATGGATTCTGACTGATTTTGATATTTATACACTATGAGTGTCTTTAATCCGTTGCTCTAAGAATAGAGATTTTGAGAGGACAGAGATTGATAGAGCATGTGGTTTTCAGTATAAATTTTACCCTTAGGTAGCATGATTTATTGGGGTTGAGCTGTGTAATGAACTGTAACAACATAAAGACTGGACGGGCATGCTCTATTCTGAAATTTGGGTCTTGTCGCTAACATCAAATTAGGCTGTCAGATGTGGTCCTATATGGGCCCAGATGATGGGTACAGGGACTTAAAGCAAACTTTTTCACCCGAGCAGTGGGAAGTCCTGGGGATACCCAGAGTACTATTTTGAAAGATTATAGAAACTTTAAGAGATGGGGCCTTCTGGAGGGTCACAGGATTTTTTTTAATTATTATTATTCTTTACGAATAATAGTGTACTCATGTTCATCACAGTTTTTGGTAGACTTGTTTGAATGTTTGTTGCTGTGCTCTCATTAGTGAGCTCTTAGGGATAGACAGGTTGTTTTCCATAATAGTCACTCTTTTTAACACTGTGACTGACTACGCTGCAAGGGACAACTTGAAGCAGGAAGAGTTTATATTGTCCTAATGCTTTCAGGATTCCAGTCCATGTGATAAGAAAGGCACAGGGACAAGAACATGAGATCGCATTGGATAGAAAGTTCAGATGCAGAGAGCAGACAGGAAGTAAGTCTAGGCTATGAAGCCTCAAGGCCCTCCTCCAGTCATCCATCTACCTCCTAAAGGCTCTACAACCTTCTTCAACAGACCCATGGCTGTTGGCATGCAGTACGAGCTGGGGACCAAGTGTTCCAATACAGGAATCTATGGAGGACTTCCCACATTTAAGCCACAACATTCTACCCCTTGTTCCCAGGCCAGATGATAATGTAAAATGTGTTCATTCCAGCATGAAAAGTCTTCACAGTCATTAACAGTCCCAACATTTGTTAATTAGTACTTTTTCATTCACTATATTTTGATCATGATTGCTCCTTCCCCAGTTCCTCACAAATCCTTCCTGAACCCCTTCCCACCCAAAAACACCTTCCTTAACACCCTTCCCTCTTTCAAAAGCAGAAAGAATTATAAGAAATCAAAATGGCCAAGATCAACAAGAAAATGACAACTCATGCTAACAAGGGTGTGGGGGAAAGGAAATGCTTATTCATTGCTAGTACACCAACTGAGACAGCCGCCATGAAAATCACTCGGTTAATTTCTCACAAAATTGAGAACCAATCTGCTTCAAGATCCAGCTTTACCCCTCTTGGTATATATCCAACTACAGAGACATTAGCTCACCCATGTTCATTGCTGTTCTATTGCTAAGAGCTAGAAATTGGAAATAGCCTAGATGCCCATCAACTGATAAATAAATTATGAAAATGTGGTACATTTACACATGGGATATTATTCATAGACTAAGAAAAATGAAATGATAAGATTTATGGGTAAATAGATGGAGCTAGAAAAAAACATCTTGAGTGAAATAACCCAGGCCTCAAAGGACTGATATTATGTTTTCTCTTACATGTGTATGGTAACTTTTAAGCTTTCAGTATCTATGCTATAATTAGAATAATCAGAGAGGTTAGGTACCTAGTAAGGGATCAGAAGAGAGTAAAGTGTTTCCCAAGGAAGGTGAAATACAATACAGTGTCATGAGGAAATAAAGGGAAACTAGAATAGGAGGATTAAATAGAAAGGCAGATGGGGGGAAGAGTAAGGGAGAGCACATGGGGAGGGACAACTAACAGGAAATACATATGGAAATCTACTACTGTAGAAGCTTCCTCAAATGTATACTATATGAAAGGAATCTAAATGGAGTCACTGCATAGGAAGGGAAGCAATACCCCAACTAGACATCTCATGCCATCAAATGAAACTTCTAGTGCTAGGAAAGGGTTACACCTAGTTGAGTCATTGGCCCAAGGGTCCAATGGAAACCCTCAAACACCATAGGCTATTGCCAAAGCTAGTGGTTGCTCCTTACAACCTGATGCTAAGGCCCTGTTGCTAAAGACACAATTTATGCTATTGAATATGGATGGAGAAATGGGGCTGGTACCTAACTAGAAGCTTCACTCTACTGACTAACATTCATGGCATTGAACGATTCCCTGCATACTACTGAAGGAGGAAGGTAGTCATCAATAACTCCTAGTTAAAGTCCCTGTGACTATAGCACCCTCTTTCCTGTAAAATATTCTGGTGCGACAGTGACCCACATGATATGAAAGTAAGCAAACACCTTTTGATTGGATTTAAGGCTCATTCATGCCTGACACTGCTAAAGGGGTCAATAACCTGAGACCAGGTAGGTCACGGGCCTAGGGGGAAACCTAATACAATGATTCTGTTAGAGGAATATAGCAATACTCATAATGACATTTTGATATACCCACAGATCAGTGCCTTGCTAAACCCTTATCAGAAAAGCTTCCTCTTGCAGAAGATGAGAATTAACTCAAGAGATCTATGACTGGACAGTGTGTAGAGAGTGAGAGACGTTAGAGGACTCAGTCCTAAAAGGAGGCACTCCTCAAACTCCTTCTCAAAGCTTAGGAATCTTCATAGCAGAGGAGGCAGAAAGATGGTAAAAGCCAGAGGTTATGGATGTCTCCAAGGAGCAATACCCAGGTAAACTCACGAAGACTGTGGCAACATACACAAAACCTGTACAGGTTCAAACCAGACAAAATTCCAACACAGAAAAGGGAAAGTGGACACAAAATCCCATCCCTAACAAAGAAGCTGTTTACAATCAGCACACAATTGCAAGGGGAAACCCTCTTTTCCCAATGGATTCTCACTGAGTACTTTAACCACAATCCAGGGCAGGCCTCATGCCCCGGAATAATTGGTCAACACAAAACAAACTCTGTATTTCTCTTTTCCTTCTCTCTCCCTCCTCTCTCTCTCTCTCTCTCTCTCTCTCTCTCTCTCTCTCTCTCTCTCTCTCTCTGTGTGTGTGTGTGTGTGTGTGTGTGTGTGTGTTTGTCCTAGTGTTGTCGACAAATCCAACACCAAAATTATCTTCTAAGACTCAGGACTCTCTCAATTGTGAGCCTTTATTTTAAAAGTCACACAATCCTAACATACTATGGCACAGAATATACCTTTTGATTTCTAAGGATGGGAGTGGAGACTTTGGAAGGATTGACCAGACCAAAGACCAGCAGAAAACAACCAAATTTTATAGCTTTGGAGTTACTGATTAAGTCATCTGAGCCCCAGCAGCCTTTGTTGGCCTCCAACTCTGAATCTTGGTCTTCTACTAGCAGCACAAATAGCCTCTCTCTTGAGACAGCTTCACTCCATGTCTGCAGCTTTCTTTGGCAGATATAGCAAGGTTCTGGCAATTCTAGCATCCTGGAGCCTTTGCTGTATCTTTCCAGCTTCATACAATGGCTTCTCTGAATTTCCTATCAAAAAGACCAACCATGACATGCATATTTTGACCTTGGTAGCATTCAAGGACCTTGGTATAAATCACCATAATCCCTCACACTTTCATTTCTCAAACCTGCAAAACCAGCACCAGCCCTGGGGTTGACACTGCCCAGTTCTGCTGTCAGCTCAACATGTGTCTTCTTCTATTCTGTCACAACCTCAGGGGTCTCTGCATGCCGTCATGGTTGAATCTGAGAAAATACTTCCCTAAGCAGTTATTTCAAACAGGAAACCCCTCCAGTGCCTACCTCCAGTGCCTTTTCCTTTTAATGAATTACGTTTTCTCAAGCTGGAGCCTCCCACAGGTAGACTCTTATCCTCTGGGTACCTTTCCTATTGTCCCAGTTCAGACCATATGTTTTCTCTTTAATTGTGATAATCTTGAACAATCACAGCCACTGTCTCATTACTCACCTTGCATCAGTTTTAAACAGATTCATTTTCTCATCAAATCGCATGTTTTCATATTTCCTGCTCCATCCCTGTTCTCTTACCATAAAGCTTTGTGTAAGCAGTGAGCAGTACTGGGGCACTACAATGTTCTGAAATATTCTCTACCATATAAACTACTCCATTACATTTTAATTCAGCCTTACTCAGCCAAGGGTTCAGAATATCAGGATAAGACAGCCAGATTTTTTTTTTCCAGAATGATTTATGATCTCTAGCCCAGGGTTCAATAGAGTTCTGTTTTTACTGGAACCTTATGGACTGTTCATGTTTTTCCTAGCATTCTTATCTTTAAAACTCCTGCCAGAAAGGGCCATAAAGCATTGCTTACAGCTTTCCAGGCTTCTCTTTCCTGTTCTTCCAGATTCCCCCACATACCAGTTCCAAAGGGCTATGAAACCATATGGTCAAGTTCAGCAGAAAATCAACCCCACTCCTGGTACCAATTTTTCTGTATTAAATCACACGTTTCATTGTTGTGTGGACCAAGTACCTGACAGGAAGAGTCACGCATGAAAAACGAAAAGGCTTGTTGATCTTAAACAAAGAATCAGAGGTTAATGTTCAGGGCTAGATCTCATGCAAGGATGACATTATTTCCCAAAGTCCTGGGGCCTCATGAAGAATGGTACATCTCTGATCCCTAGACATGTTGGACTTCACGAGCCATTATTCCAAAATGACCAGAGTATTTTAATTAAGGAGAAAACAAAATAAAACAAGGTACAATATAGCACGCGGTCAACATGGATGTTTCTGGGTTATTGTGGAGAAATCCCTCTATATGCTGAGGTAGTTATCATAAACAGAGCTTGGCGGTGTGCTATAAGCATGGTGTTGAGCGAATGCCATTTTTTTTTATGGCGGTGAAAGAAGCATTTACAGAGTTACAGTTACTCCTTGATGAGAAAAGATGTGGCCATGTGACCCATTTCCTCAGCAGAACACAATTAATTTTTATATTCTGTGCACAGATTGGAATATGTAAGTACTCCTGCTAAAATTAGTGCTTCCTCCTCTATTTCTTGTGAAGTGAATAACTTCTTATCTACACTCGTAGCACTCATGACAGCTGTTTTTCTGTATTCCACTCTGCCCTTTATGTCCATTCCAACCTCCCATGCCTCTCATATGTTCTTGCTGTAATCCAGGGTTCATTCATTCTTGATTTCCTCAGGTACATGGATGTGTATAGTGCAGCTAAAACCTATGCCAGATGTCCAGAAGGCCCACAGAACTCAGAATCTTTGGGGAACAGTATAAAATGGGCTGGCATAAAATCACGCTGCTTGGATGCTAGTCTCCCCGTCCCTAACACTTAGAATTACATCCATGAAAGCACATAGAACATTATTCTATTACCAAATGGAAAATTGTGTTGTCCTGTCATTTTCCATCTCTACTTAAGTTACATCTAAAATGATCAGCACCACAAATGAAAAACAGGTGTGCCAAGTTCTCTGCTCCATGTAATGTATTTGAAATGTGTATCAAAATAATGTGCATTTACCCATCAATTAAAACATCAGTAATTTGGCATCTTTTTCATTTCTTTCCTAAACTTCCTTCGTGGGAAAGTCACCTGTACACGACAGGCTGGCATCTCAGCAGGGCAGTCAGGGTATCCATGCATCTCAGTGAGTGACACCATGTTTGCAGCGAGGGAGCCCAAATGTACCATGCATCAGAAGATGGTCTGAGAAGGGATTTTGGCTAGAACGTGTGAAATCTTAACTTTCCTTGCATGGGTAGAGTGCTTGAATCATTCTTCTATAACTTGCAAATTTTAAAGGTTGGAGACATCCCTTCCCCACACAGAAATGGCTGCATCTACCACATGTCTATCCATTGTTGACTTGGTCACCCTTGCCTGACTCATACTCTGGCTGAGAAGAAAACACTTGTCACTTCCTAGAGCTCCATGATTTTACCAGTCGGTTTCCCTGTTATTATGATTTCCCACAACAATCTCCCCAACATGCTACTTGTAGTGGCTATTCCTGGTTGTCCACCGGACTACATCTGGAATGAACTACAACCAAGAATTGGAAGGCTCACCTATGATCCTAATCTGGAGGCTCAGAAATACAAGTTTCTGACCTGGATCTTGGCATGGAGATCTTGAAGCATAGTGGTTATGAATTCCAGAAGATTAAGACAAGGAGATCTCTGAGTTCAAGGTCATCTGGGATTAAAGGCATGGTGGCACACGCTTTTTATCTGGGCCACACCCTCTGCTGGAGACCTATATAAGGACATTGGAAGAAGGAAGACTGAATCACTCTTCTTTGCCTGCTTGCCTCGTGGGACTGAGCAACTGCTAGATCCTTGGACTTCCATCCACAGCTGCTGCTGACCATTGTTGGGGAGTTGGACTACAGACTGTAAGTCGTCAACAAATTCCCTAACTATATAGAGACTGCCCATATGTTCTGTGACTCTAGAGAACCCTGACTAATACACTACTCTTTAAACTAAATCATGATCTGTCAAAAATGTGAGCTTGTGGAATATCTTGAAATATAGCTGTCATTGTGCCTTCAAAGAGTCTTAGCAATTAATTTTGTCTAGCAAGTGTAAGCCTAACGGGAAAGCAGAGACTGCTAAGACTCATGGTACTGGTGTTTGAAGAATGCATCTTGGCTGGGGGCCCTGTAACCAGCCTGGTGCCTACTGTTGAAGCTTCATGGCCCAATACCTCCAGTGAATAGAATGTCATCTCTGCTTAGGTTATCACAGTTTGGAGCTCACAAAGCAAGCTGGGACAGAGCAAGCACCATGAGCCAGGATGGGTGTAGGCAGAACCTGAACAGAAGGTAAGTCCAGATTGCCTGTATTCACATGCATCCCCTTCCCTGTTACCATAGTGGACAATGCCAGAGCTTCCAATCTCTAAGAAGTGGAACCATGAATGTTCTTGCTTTTCACGTCTCGGTCAGTGGGAAGAAGGGAAAGGTGGCTGAACTCATCATTCTTGTAAGGAGCCCACTCTGACGCTGACCCTTCTCAGCATGAGGGCTGCCCCATGAGTTTCTAACCTTTGCAGCCCATTCCCTTCCCTCACCTCATTACTGTCTTAGGGACCCAGACTTGGAGGACACTTTTATACCGTAGCAGATGGCTGAAGCAGTGTGCCACAGACTGAGAAGCCTAAGCCCCACACACGCATTTCCCACAGACCTGAAGGTTACGAGACAAACATGAAGACAAAGTCAGTTTCTGATGTACTCTCCTCCTGACTTGCAGATGGCTGTTTTCTCACTGTGTTTTCTTGTGGTGTGGAGAGGTACCTCTCCGCTCCCAATAATCTACTAGTCTTAAAATAAGGGAGCTCTCCCCACCACCTAAATTCAGTCATCTCCCTATAGCTACAAGTAGGTCTACAAATGATAGCAATTGATAGGACATGGATACTCAGTCCATAACAGAGACAAGGCAGTAGTCACACTGAAAATTTATGCCCCCCTCCCAGCATGCTGCACATGGTCATTGTAGTCAGTGTATACCTGAGGGTATCCTAAATCAGATCAACACCAACATCTCCTTATCCTGGACACGCCACTTCTACCTTGGGTATGCTCGGTGCATCACTGTAAAAAGGAGAGCATGAAACACTGGCTGGTCTCCCTCAGATCTGTAGCTGTAGGGGAACCTGCTCGAATGCAGTGCTTTATTTCCACAGAGGCTGACAACTCTCAGTCTTTCCAAATACAAGAGAAATGTACAATGACAGTGAAAGATAAATTAACTAATATTCTATAGGAAGCATGGGGGTGACCCCTTCCTCCTAATCCAGAGTTCCACCTCTCTCCACAAGCTACACCTTGCTGGTATTGAGGATACATTGAACCAGAAGGAGTTTGAAATGTTCAGTGTGAAGCAATTATTCCCTGGGGTCTCTAACTCCCTGTATCTGCAGAACACTGGAGATTTCCAACTGGAGCCAAGGCACATGTAGAGAAAGGAACAACACTGAAAGATAAGCACAGACTGTTGGCTGTCAGCCCAGGAGCTCTTGAAGACCCCTCTGCAGGCAAGCAGCCAGTGCAGCTCAGTGAGGAGCCTAGGGCTGGGTGAGCTCTGCCTGAGCAGCGCCCCAAGCCCTTTATGAGTATCTGGCTGTCATGAGGTGGTGTGGGTAATGAACTATTGTGAAACAGAGTGAAAGGCAGATTGGATAAACAGGATAGAAGGAAGGTGGAGGAAGAGGGGTGATGTCCAAAGGAGAAAATAGACACCAATTAATAAAATGCACTATAATTAATGTTCTCACTGAGATAAGAGGATAAGTTACAAATCAGGCATAGTAAAAAAGACTCAGAAAGCATTAAAAAATGGATACTAAAAATACTACGGTAGAAATAAAAACAAAATTGAATGGGCTAGCTGAAAACAAAGCTCAGGAAAGCACCTGGATGAATGTTAAAAAGACAAAGAAACAGATTCCAAAGAGCAGGGCCAGAAAACTAGGCAGCAGTCAAAACATGCATCACCCAAGCTATAGGGATCGTAGGAGAAAAGGGGAACTGACAGGGAAGATATTCTTAATGAAACAAAGGTCTTGAAACAGAAGGCTGTAAGCCACAAAGTGAAGGAACCGGCTGCAGCAGGTCACATGAAGCGGTGAGCGGCCAGACTTCAGTGCACTGATGAAGAAGTCTCAGGAAAGAGAAGAGACATCAGGCGGACAGGCGGCAGCATCCCGGAGCCAGAAGAGCCAGGCAGAACTTCTCTAAACGCCTTTACGTTGTATCCAGTTGTAAAACTATGCTTAGCCAAATGAGCCAGTAGTTACAAAGTTTTCACACTTGGAAAATAATTTTACTTCCTAAAATGTTTCCTAGAGTATACTTGAGTAGATGTCCCTAAGACTTTAGAGTGAGAAAAGGTAAATGGTTGAGTACAGACAGCAAGCAAGCCTAGGCAAAGATCATCAGAGGCAGCACGGGCAGGCTACCACCCTGAGGGAGATGAGGAGCAGGTGGGTCTGAGGTTTCCATAAGGAGGGACCTGAAGAGAAGAGCAGAGCAGGGAAGGGAAGGGAAGGAGAGGGAAGGGGAGGGGAGGGAAGGGGAGGGGAGGGGAGGGAAGGGAAGGGAAGGGAAGGGAAGGGAAGGGAAGGGAAGGGAAGGGAAGGGAAGGGAAGGGAAGGGAAAGGGAAGGGAAGGGAAGGGAAGGGGAAGGGAAGAGGAGGGAAGGGAAGGGAAGGGGAAGGAAAGGAAGGGAAGGGAAGGGAAGGGAAGGGAAGGGAAGGGAAGGGAAGGGAAGGGAAGGGAAGGGAAGGGAAGGGAAGGGAAGGGAAGGGAAAGAGAACGGAGTGAGCAGAATGTAAAGTGAATAAAAAAAAGAAAGAAAGAAAACTGACAAAGGTGACTGGCTGCAATCTCCACAGCTGCACTGCAGCAATCCGAGGGAAATTCCTCACACAAATACTGGAGGTGACAAATGAAGGCAGTTAAAATATTGCCATTATAATTTCCTCAAATACTATTTATTTGAAAATTCCATGTGGTATATGGTAATCATATTCAACCACTGTGACTTTCCTCTAACTTCCTGTAAACTGCCTGTCTCTCTGTCTCTCTATCTCTCTGTCTCTCTTACATGTTACATGTCCTCTTTTCTTTCTGTTAAGTAACCTACAAAAGATGAATTGATCCAGTTATTGATCATTGATTACTTTCCACATCAAAGAATGTCAGAGATAATGTTTTCAGACCCAAGGACATAGACACCTCAGAAGTGCTTATTTGCAGGAAAAAGAAATCAAACTTCAGTTTGATGGAGCCTCTGAGTCCACTTATCAATTCGCAGGAGTCCCAGGGGACAAGGCTTAATGATAACATAGAATTTAAATAATCAAAATTAAGGATCTGGGAATCTCTATAGGACAAATGCCTTGATTTCTTTAGCAAATTGTAAGAAAAACAAATAAACCAGGATGAAGGTAGAATTTACACTCTGAAAGAGAACTTCCCTCTCTCCCAGCAGAACTTGCCTCCAGGGTAGACATGGAGGCTCCTAGCCTAGTGCTTACATCCTTAGCCTCAGGCCCATAAGAATCTCACACCTTGGGATCCATCCTACGGATGGGCACCAAACCCTGACACTATTACTGATGCTATGTTGTGTTTGCAGACAGGAGCCTAGCATGGCTGTCCTCTGAAAGGCTCTCTATAGCAGCTGACTGAGACAGATGCAGATACTTACCAACCATTGAACTGAGGTCGGGATCCTATGGAAGTGTTAGGGGAAGGTTTGAAGGAGCTGAAGGGGATGGCAACCCTGTAGGAAGATCAACAGTATCAACTAACCTGGACACCAGGGAACTCCCAGAGACTAAGCCACCAACCAAAGAGCACACCCAGATTTGTCCGAGGCTCCAAGCACATATGTAGGAGAGGACTGACTGCCTTGTCTGGCCGAGGTCGGAGAGGATGTGCCTAATCTCGTAGAGACTTGATGCCTCAGAGGAGGAGAATGCATTGGGGGTGGGGGGTACCATCTCAGAGTCAAAATGGTGGAGAAATGGGGTGAAGAATTCTGAGAGGGGGGACCACGAGGAAGGGCAACATTTGGGGTGAAAATAAATGAAATAATTAAAAGAATGTCACATCCACAAAGGAGCCACTCACCTCTGCTCAGAGCTTAGAGCCATGAGCGTTTCTTCCTGAGAGCCAGAGGTGATGCAGAACCCTTTGCTTGCGCACTTCCTGTGTCCCACTCCTGCTTCAATGGCAGTGGAGAGAGGCCTGCCTCTCAGGGCCTTCCTCCCCTCTGTTCCTCTCTCTAAGCCCCCTCCTGTGTCTTCCTCTCACGCATGGCTCCTCTTACAGTTCCTAATCAGAACCTTAGAAGAGTGACTCCTCTTCTCCCTGTGAACTGCTTGTCCTTAAGGCCCTGTGAGTGACAGGAAGCTGGGGTCAGGGAGCAGAAGCTCAGTTGATGTTGGGGAAAGTCTGGGTTTCCCCTCTCCCTTCACAAAGCATCCCTCCTAAGGTGTCATGATACTTTTAACCAAAAATCACCAGTCAGATATTAATAGAACATAAAGTTCTCGGTATTAGCAGTGGCTTGGTTTTGGAGAAAGGATTCTTAAAATGCCTTTACCTGGACTGGGAAGATGGTCATGGTCAAAAGGATCTGCTGCTCTTATAGAAGATCTGAGTTCAGCTTGCAGGACTCAGAGGCTCACACAACCCCCTATAACTTAAAACTGACCCCTTCTTTTGGCCTCTGTGAGTAACAGCATTCACATATATATACTGATACACATGGCAAAAAATTCCTTTATCTGTTTGCCTCAATAATTAAATGTACAAAAGACATCAGTTCTCCCAAATATTAGCATTTTAACAGAGTGAAGCTAAAGTCATCTTTTGGAAAGAAAACATAGGACAAAATGTTTTTCTGGAAAAAAAATGCCATTTTTGTTGAAGATTGTAAGACAATTTCTAATTTTAAAATGTCAAGAATAAGGAAAATGTGGCCTATGCAAGATGGAATCACAGTTTCATGGGTTTGGCACAATTCATAGTAATTGGTTACACTGTTACTTGGGAAGTATACATCTTTGGATATTTGATATATAAGGTAAGTGTGTGTGTGTTAATTAAGACTGCATATCAGTAGGACACAGGTAGGAAATAGATTCCTCACCTGTTTAAATAGTGACTCCAAAGGTGTCTTAGTCAGGGTTTCTATTCATGCACAAACATCATGACCAAGAAGCAAATTGGGAAGGAAAGAGTTTATTCTGCTTGCATTTCCACATTGCTGTTCATCACTAAAGGAGGTCAGGACTGGAACTCAAGCAGGTCAGGAAGCAGGAGCTGATGCAGAGGTTATGGAGGGATGTTTCTTACTGGCTTGCTTCCTCTGGCTTGCTCAGCCTGCTCTCTTATAGAACCCAAGAATTCCAACCCAGGGATGGCACCACCCACAGGGGGCTCTCCCCACTTGATCACTAATTGAGAAAATGCCCCACAGCTGGATCTCATGGGGGACACTTCCCCAACTGAAGCTCCTTTCTCTGAGATAACTCCAGCCTGTGTCAAGTTGACACACAAAATCATCCAGTACACAAGGACATGAAGCACAGGAAGGGGAAGAGGGCAAATCAGAAGTGGTAAGAGCTAGATGGAGATTGACAATCTCTGCAGACATATTGGTTTGAGGAGACAGTGGTCCTTGCAGAAGGTCTTCTTCCCAGCACAGCAGTGGCCAAGAGGATGCCCTGCCTGCCTGTGGCCAGTACCCCAGCACTGGTTCATATGTGAGAGGACAGGAACGTGGCAGTCTCCCTCTTCACTCCAGCTATACTGTGCATTGTGTGACCTCAGTCCAGGATGCATGGTGGATGTTTGTCTGTCAGGGGCGTCCTGGAGAAGAACAGAAAAGAACAACAGGTCTCTGGAGGCTGAGGAGTTCAGCAGTGAGGAGCCAGTACCCAGGGCTATTCATTTGCTTTCTTCCGTTAGGCTCCCGTATTTCTCTCTAAACATGGTCGCCCTGATGCACCTGGACTAGAGTGTGAGCCATCGTTGTGTGATATTTCATTCCCCCCTCACTGCCTCTTGCTGTTGCTGATACAACCTGAACTAAAGAATGCCAGAGGCTCCTAGAGCTTTATTTTGGTGTTAAAACGTGCAGGTGTTCTAGACGAACTTCTGGATTGTCATCAACTAGTTGGAGCCGCACTGTCTGGGGCATGGCAGGGCATCATCACAGATGGTAGAGTGTATGATATCAGCTGTCCAGGTGAGCTACCAGCCGACTCAGTGACTTATGTAAATGCTAATCATTTGACTTTTGAAGCACCGTGTCTGTCAGGTCCATCTCGTCTCCCTCCCTACAGAGAACCTACAGATTGTATGCATCCTAATTCTACAGATTGTAGATCCTAATTCTAAAACTTGTAGATGCTGAACTAAAGAGGACCTAAGAATCACAGTTAAAGGACTACCCCTCTGTTGCAGGGCCCCCAGCTGACTGGTAGAACCAGATAGGCGTAACAGTTACCCTTAAGTTTTTCCATGTACAAGACCTACTGTGTTTTATTGTAGGAAGGACCATCCCCAGAAATGTGCATTTGGATTGTGTTCTGATCCCAACCATATCCCTGCTGCCTGGCTTACAGTTCATCAGATAATTGATCTGTTTGCCATGATACATCAGTTGGAAAAGTGTGTCAAAGAATCATCTTGGTTCACTCTCCTGTTTTGATTGGCACAGGGTCATGGTTTACTCTGTCATTTCCTAACTCTGCCCCATGATGTGTTTCTTCATTAAATTTTCTTCAGTTATCTCATTGTTTGAACAATCATTTACCGGTTAGTCTAATAATGATGAATGCTTTATATAAAAGTTAACTTTCTCTGATTATGAGGTATTATTCTGCATGGGATCGAAATTAGAAGACAAAAATGGGAAGTTCTTGAGTTTCTAATGTTTTAAGCTTTCTTTTATGTGTTTGAGTGTTTGCCAGCCTGGTGTGTGTACGCCATGTATGGATGGACCCTGTTGTCTGGAAAGGTCAGAAGAGGCAGTCAGGTCCCTTGGAACTAGAGTTATAGGTGGTTATGAGCCAGCATGTAGGTACTAGAGACAAACTCGGGTCTTCGGCAAGAGTTGCTCCAGATAAATGAGCCACCTCTCCAGTACCAAATTCCTGATGTTTAATGGAACTTAAATACTGAGGTTTGATAAGATTGCCTAAGAAAAAGCTTTGTGGAAAGAAGAGAAGTTTGAAGGAAAGAACCCTGAAGGCCCTCTCTTTTTAGAGACAAGAAACTGTAGTCAAAGAAGCCTTCTGGAGGGGAGAATGGGATTCTGGGAGTCCCGCTGTGTGGTGAGCTACAATAACAGTTAACAAAAAACAAAGAGGCCATGAATTTGAAAGAGAGCTATGAGGGGTGTTTGGGAGGGTTTAGAGAGAGAAAGGGGAAGGAAGGAATGTTGTAATTACTTTTTAATATCAAAACTTTTTTACAAAGTTAGAACTGATGGTTGTGTGTCTGCATGAAAGGTTCTTTAGCGAAGCTGTTACCTCACATTTTATCAAACAAGTCCGGGAGGACATCACTGCACTGCTCCATAAGTTGCCTCTGTGCTCGTATGTGGGAATACATGTGACACACACCCAGGCATGTATGCACAGAGATAAGATGGGAAGAGCACACTCGTGCATCTCTCTACCTGCAGCCCTGTGCGTGCGGAAGCCCATGAGTCTAGACAAGGGTTGCCAAAACTGCCCACACAGTTTGCTTTGATAAATTTGACATTTCAATCATATGAATGCTCACTGGCTATTTTACCACTGAAGATCTTGACAAGGTCTTTCATCCTATATTCTCATTGAAATTCCAGGAACCAACTAACTGTTCAACCATAATTATATCAAACGGGAAGGAAAAAAAATAAGTGGGCAACTCGCCGGGTGAGGATTGAACACGAGACCTGTGTTTCCAAGTTCTGCGTAGCAAATTGTCCACTAGTTAGATCCTTATGGCTGCTTATTTTCAGTAGCCAAGGGTCTGGATATACTTGTGGGTCCCTCAAGCTCCAAAGTCTCTGAAAATGATACGCTCAATGCTTATTAGAGGCAGATCTGCCCCCAGATTAACTCATATGACTCTGGGTGACTCCTAATCCTCACTCGCTGCTGCCAGGACATCAGGCCCTTGCACCTGGGCCTCTGCAGGGGACAGCTCCCAACCTGGCATCTGGCTTTCACCAGCTAGAGAGTGAGAAAATATTCAAGATGGGAGCCAGCATTTTGTAGCAGACTCCCAGAGGCGTCTTCCCATCACTTCTGTCCACAGTTCGTTATGCAAATTGTATTGGATTCTTTAGAAGGTAGGCATTAAATCCAGACCACTCACATTCTTCCGGGGAAGACCACACAAGAGCCCGCATAGTACAAACAGGAAAACCAGGGCCTCTCTGAGAGGCTGCCTCCTACAGGTGAACGGAGGAACTGCATTTCTTACACACACACACACACAAAAACTGTGGTTATCTGACTTGGGATTTGATTGAGGTGTTGATGTTCCATAACTGCTTCTGGTTACAAACTTAGAGGCTCTGCCTGCGCACATCTGGAAACTGGCATGCAATGGGGAGACAGTTACAATGGATTCCCCACTGTGGTGATCTTTCCCTACATCTCAGCTCCACACAACACATTTCGACTGAGCAGCAGCCCCCTAACAGGGAACAGTAACTTGGCAGTGCAGGTTATTTTAATGAACACTTTAAACTAAGTCTCCACCATCTGTTCTGCTTCCTAATTACAAACCTATACTCATTTGCAGTTGCATCATTAAAAGAGAGATGCTGGCAAAGTGTGCTAACCACTGTCTAGCAGGTCCTCCTGCTTCTCATCTTGTGATATCCTGAAGTCCAAGGCACTGGGTGAAGATACACACACACACACACACACACACACACACACACACACACACACACACACACACTGGCTATACAACACTGATCTATGAGGTTTCAGTCTTTCTTCGTGTTCTTTACCTCTGTGACTCTCTCCCTGTAAAGAGACATTCCCTTAAAAAAGGATTTTACATTTTGAATTCCCCACGTGTCTTTCATAATTTTAGCTTGCTTTTGGGATAAAGGGAGGATTTCAGTGGAAGCCCTTTAAGTAGAAATTAAGTTGATTTGCCCAACGTAAAATTATAGATCTTCCCTGTGAGTAAAGTGAGATTTTTTTTTTTGGGAAAATTTAACCCTTCTTATGCTGCGCTTCTCCTTGACATTATTGGATGAACTTTAAGCCAGATTAACAGACCTCAAGGAAAATGTAGCTTCCACAGTAATCTGCCCAGATTAACAAGATGGTGGCCAGCTCTGCCTCTGTAAGGAATTAGCAGTAGAGAAGGCACAGAGGTTCATCACGTGCGAGGTTACCAGGTATGGCAGTCAGAGCAGCGGATGAGCATTGCAGAGCTTCAATAGAAGGTCACCCAAAGGTCAGCAGCTCTCAGAGCTTCGTGAACAGCCGCCCATGTTACCAGAACATACTGAAGAATAGCTCAGCCCACATCCGTCCACCAGGGGATCCAGACAGTAGACCACATGCTTGCAGGCTTCTTTCAAGTCATCAGAAAGATCCATGACACCTACTTAGTAGCTTTAGGCTGTTCCTTTAGATCTGTTTGTCCCCCAAACCGGTAGGGAAACAAACAGCCCTGGAGATTGATTCTGTGCGGCTAGAATGATACCTACATCCAAAGCATGGACCAACAATATGACAAGAGGCTTGCGAGGAGCAAGGAGAGAAAACAGACCTCTGGGCTGTCGGAATCCCAAAGCTCTGGAAAACAAAACAAAATGAACAAACACAACAAGCAAACAATGGAACAAGAACTAAAATCAGGGTCTTTACTTTTCTCTTCAGTTTAGTCTTCAAGATCTTTTCTGAAAGTCCCACTCACACTTTCACCCTGGCCTGAGGATGACCAGTATCCCTGCCATGCAAGGTCACCTCAATATTTGTTTTTAGTGGGAGTCATGTGTTTAGGTACTTTTAATTTTATAATAAACTATTTAGAAACAGTTTCACAAAACGTGTTTCTGATGGGTAACTACATCCTCCATCATTTATGGGTTTGCAAATTACAGAGCTTCAAGGATAACTGGAACATGCGGGTTTTATAGCTGGGAGCCCAGGCAGGACCAGCGATTCAGGTCAGGGTATCTAAGGGAGACATCACAGCAAGGATGTGAACTCAAGGCAGGATGCTCTTGCCTCAGTGTGAAGCTGCAAGATGATCAACTCCCTGCTTAGTGACCGCTCTGCATTGTGGGTAGCCAGAGAGTCTTCTCCCAGGCACTTCATTTCTCACCACAGAAACCCAGTCTTCATACCAACCTCTTATGAGAATGGGACTCTTGACCATTGCTGGGGAAGAAGTCGTGATTAGGGAAGAGATTCAGAACAGAGAGGAGCAGGACACGTTCCAAGGTGGAGATGACAAGGTGAAGCAGCCATGAATGTTCTTTTGGTGTTGCTGTAACCAGTGCTGGTAAAACATGATGCTAATGAGATCCTCACAAGTAGCTTCTCTTTTGAGCGATGTGTGTCCTTCAGACATGGCCAAAGTGGAACCAAAAGGGCCTACAACTACTCATGCAGCACCCCCTAGCCCACACATCACAAGCAGGCAGCCCACAGACCTAGTTTTACTTGTACTCCCAAGATACCATCGTAATGCCCAGATGTAGAGTATGAGCCCCACATCTGAGCTCGGAGCATCACTGAGCTGGTAGTGTTCTTATTACCTTTACTCTGATCCCTGACGCCCTCAGAAAAAACATCCCTAAGTTGAAGAAATGGCTCAGCATGGTTCTGAGTGGTTGCTGCTCTCCCAAAGGAGCCTGTGTTTGATTCCCAGCACCTCTGCATTGGCACTTCACCATCTGTAAGTCCAGTCTCAGGGGTCCTGATGTCCTCTTCTGGCCTCCAAGAAGGCGCACCCATGGTTCACTTACTTACATCCAGGCAAAACATTCATATACATAAAATAAAAATAAATATGAAAGAAATCCTGTTGAATTAATTACCTCCATAGTTGTAAGATATACAGAACTTATAACCCACACAGGGATGAGAGAAAAGATTTAGGTGTTAATGAAAAAATCTGTGAATCTTCACAATATTGAAATGGCAAAATAAAATAACCCTCACTTCCTTACTGTACGCAACTGTCCTGTTCTTAGAGGTAAACATTTAGTCATCATTGCATGTGAGGCCCACATAGGAAACTCCACAAATGGTCAACAGCGTGCACAATGCAGCTAAAATACAATTTGGCTTCCCCATTCTCTTAGTGTAGAAAATACACACAAATATTGACAAACTCACTCATGCAAGCCATCATAACAGATTTTTAAAAGTTGGGCCAGCAATACAGGGCCAGAAATACAAGACTAGGGTGTGTTCAGAGAGGTTTTGGAATTTGATTTCTTTAATGGGGGGAATTGCAAAATCATTGTTTCTAAGTAGAGGAGATAAGATGGATGGGAAACGGGTTTAGAAAACATTGTCACTGTCAGTGTTACTGAGACAATGGATGGGCTGCTCCTTGGCCCTCACTCATGTTCCTGTGGACAGCCTGAGAAGCGGCAGGGAGTCAGCATCGCACGTCAAACAGCGTGATGCGAGATGAGATCATTTTCATGACGTCACAAGGGAAGAGGCAAGGAGCAGGTGACGAGTATCATTAGGGGTTAGAGTGGGGTGTCCCTCGCTCTCCAAAACAATAATGAGTCATTGCAGATGACTAGGGAATGAAGCTTCTTGCCAACATGCAAGAACTTGGGGGTGGCTTGATTGGATGCAGGGGTTGCACACGGGCATTTATCTTTTGTTGTGATATATTAAAACAAGGATTTACGAATGGAGGTCAGAGGCAACAGGACCTTGGCAGAGGTGCTGCTGCCACAGTGGGGGTGGGAGGAGGGCAGGTGTCTGACAGCCAGAAGCAGCCTGTCTGTTTCCTCTCTATGTATATTCTTCTCATCAAGATACTAGTGGAGCTAGCTCATTCCACACTCCCTTGTCATCCTTTGAAAACTAGGATAAAGAGGCTTTGTAAAGCCCCATTAGCTAAGCAAATGAAC
Organism: Tokudaia tokunoshimensis; assembly: GCA_036184795.1. Taxonomy (NCBI): domain Eukaryota; kingdom Metazoa; phylum Chordata; class Mammalia; order Rodentia; family Muridae; genus Tokudaia; species Tokudaia tokunoshimensis. The sequence continues at coordinate 79,732,824 of BTHU01000009.1, forward strand.
AGCCTGTGTGGAAAGGCAATTATAATTTTACATTTATTTATTTATTTATTTATTGGTGCCACAGAACTCACACAGAATACTTCTCATGGCCACATGCGAAGATCTTCAATGGAATCGAACATATTTTTATAGGTAAGGAAGGATGCAATATGTCAAAACAGTTCTTGGGAAGAAAGGTAAATTATTATTAAGCTTAATATTGCTGTTAGTGTTAGACAGCACCAGGCTTCAGTAGTGACCTCTAGAGTAGGAGGGAGTAGGATTACCTTGTCAGGAGTTCCCTCTCTTCCCAGCCTCTGTGAACACTTACAGTACCATGCAATGTCCACTTTTAACCTTGAATGCCTAAGAAGTCACCTTGTCTTTAGCGTACCCACTACAGTTTTGGAAACTATCGAACAACACTCTTATTGAGCTTGTGTGAAGCTGAGTGGTAAAAGTATCTGTAATTTTAATTATGAGCAAACCATTCTGCTATTTAGCATGAAGATGAGAGACATTTTTACTCTTATTAACAGCTCCAGGTGTTTTACTGCATTTATTTATGGCTGCAATGTTAAAACTGCTAGCTGGGCTTATCCCGCTATTAGCTCAGCCATGACAAATCCCTGAGATGTCATTGCTAATTGCATGCTCGAGGCCACACACAATGGGAGAATGTGATCATTTCTTCTTAGCTATCTATTTAGAGATTGTTCCTGTTGGTTGAGTAAAAATCATTTCTAAAACTGTCAGCTTATCGGATTAAACTTCCGCATTTTCATAGACGGGGTCCGGAGGCCTCCCTGGAGCCTGCTCTTGTCTGTGTGTTGAGCTAACGGCTGGCACCTACCCCACAGAGGAGCTATTGAGAGAATGTTCACTCTGAGAGTGATCCATCGTTGTTTGCAAGAGTTTCCTGAGGCCTTCTCACCCGGGTGAGACGTCTTGACCACTGGAAGGAATTGTGGAGAAGAGAAAGCATCCCTTTTCTACTTGGCACAAACAGAGCTCCTAGAACACAGGTGGACATATGTCCAGAACCATTTGCACACGCTGTGGATCTAGGGGTTTGTGTTATGAAAGATTTCCACAGGCAAATACTTTCGAATCACAGACAAATTACCCAGATCCTGCCAAATATTTGTGCCAAAAATTATGGTAATTATCTGAATTATCTGTCCCCCAAGTATTAATTCTTGCCAAAATTTGAGATGATCTTCATAATCCTCCAATAGTCTAAGATGAAAACAGAGACAGGAAAAAAATAATGATGAGCTGGGGCTCAATTGGCAAAAAAATATAATTTTTGGTTGTTGAAAAAAGGCTCAAGGTATCCCATAAAACCATAAGAATGTGAACTTTCTGTCTTCATAAATGGAGTCAAAGATGATAAAAACAAAGAAATCAGTAATGTCTGTCCATCAGCAACAGTAATGTCTGTCTGACAGCAATGTATATGCCCATCTACCTGACCACCACCATGTGGGACACAGCATTCTGGGGTGTGTGTGTGTGCGTGTGTGTGTGTCCTAGATGCTCATCACATCAGCTAGAATGGCTGATAGGAGGAGTCTATGATAGTGGTTGGAAATGATTCACTGGGCATTCTCTCCCAGCTGAGAAACCTTTATCCATTTGTTTACTCTGCACCCCCCCAGTGCTTGGGTTACATGTGTGTACCTCAACGCCTGGCTTTTATCTTAAAAGGAGATCTAAACTATGGGTTCTTATGCTTGTGTAGTGAACATATTACCTGCAGATACATCTTCCCAGCCCTGAGCATGGCATTCTTTGTATTCTGTGTCCACCTTGTATGGGAATTCATTCCTGGGAAATAACTTGAAATCTCCTTCAGTAATTCTTGCTGCTACAGGCCAAGAAAATCAGACTAAAGCAAAAAACAAACAAACAAAAAAAAACAAACAAAAACAAAACAAAACCTTTCTCTTAGACAGAAAGTGATACCTACTTAGTCTTAATTCCCTTGAAGGTGAAATAATTACAAAGGCAAGATGGTCAAGTTAAAGTGTGTTTCAGGTCAACCTGGCAACACAGCCCTGACAATCTGGACAAGACCTTTATACTGTCTGAAACTTCTTCTTCTTCATGGAGACCAAAGGGACAATAGTAGGTATCCTGACATCAGAGAGTGTCTCCTATCTCTATGAGTCTATGAGTATGCTGAGAGGCAAATGTTTTTTTTTTTAAAAAGAACACTGCAAAAATAATTCTTATATATTCTAGAGAATTTGCACTGTCTATATTCTTATTGTATATTCATTTACACATAATTTTAAACTAAAACTTAATGGATGTTTGAGTAGACAGGTGGATGGCTAGCTAGCTAGATGGATAGATACCACGTAGCTATCATGCACAATGCAAACAGAGCACAGAACCTAATTTAAGGAATGCAGGGAGGGAAGGATAAAACTAATTCAGTCCACCATCTGGCCAATAATATTCAGAAACAGGAAACAAGTACAATGCCTTTATGGCAAGTCCCATGTTTGATATTGGAGACTCTAAGTTAAAAGAAAGGAATATTATTGAACATTTTTATAGCTGCCTTACCACATAGTTTTGGGCAGACCAATCTTCTTTTATAAAAAGAAAACATTATTTTTCATAAATTTTTATGGTAAAGAAAATCTTTTGTCAATTTATAGCTCCATCTAATTATGTATTAATTATTTCTGAATTATAAAATCTGAGTCTCAAATAAGAATTTTTTTCTGTTTACCCAACTATAGCCAAGGCTTATACAAACCAACTGATAGATCTGGCATTCTGCCAAATCACTCTCTTTTTGTCCAAGTATTTAATTTTTTTTCTAATTACTGGTATTGCAATGTTACACTCAACAGGATACATTTTTCTGAGATTACCACAGTGCCACAGGCAGCACACAGGAGTGGTGAGGCAGCTACCTTATCATAGGCAGTGCTACTGATAGGGACTCACAGTTCTCCAAAGCCAGACCGTGACTATCACAGAGCGCTCTACTGTGGGAGAAAGGCCTCTGTGAGTGTGCACAATTCTGATCCTTTGTGGTTGCCATTGCTGTAATTCAGTAAGTCTTCATGTTCTCATATCAACAGCGGTCACATCCCATCAGCTCATGCTGTGTGTTATGAATGTGACCCAAGACTGCAAACATAAATTCTGTAAATCCCAGAATCTACTAGAACTGAAGATTGATTAGAGTTTCAGCAAACCCTAGTAAGGATGATAATGATCACCCAGACTCATTTGGTTTGTGGGTCTATTCTGTGTATTTATGGAATCTTGGGAGTCACTGGATTTCTAAGGTTCTGGTCTCTGATGGCTTCTGAATCATAATTTGATATAAACCTTTTCTTTTCAATGAAGCACAAGACATGGGCATTCTAGAAAAACCGTAGTTTGGGTTTGAACTTAGATCTTCTCCAGAGCAAGCTGTATACAATACAATCTCCTCTTGTAGCAGCAATGACTTCAGTCTCTAGCTGCAGGCAGCCCTGTGCCACAGGGGAGACCATGAAGCCCACCTGTGCTGTTGTTCTGTTGGAGTCGTTGGTGGGCTGCTCATCAGGGCATCACTTTCTTGGGTTAACACAACTCCATTGTAGATCAAATAAAATCCTTATGGAGAAGGAGATGGGAAGCAAATAATTATACTGAGTGAATTTTCCTTTCTTGCTCTCTTCTTAGCTCTCCCAAATTTTACTTGTTTGTTATTTGACCCCATTTTCCAGTTCCCCTAGATCCATGAATATGTATTTCCACATCAGTCACTTTAGAGGTTAAGGGTCAGTGCATCCTGTGAGACCTTTTTGCTATAGAGAGACTCAATTTACAATAGAGATGTGGCATCAGGTCCTGCATGATGTCTGTGTGTTGTTTAGAGATTGGTCCAGGCCGCAGAACTGAGTATGGATCCAGGATATTATTACTCTCTCTAGTTCCTGGACAGACTCAGCTTCCAAATACCTTAGTCTTCAGCAATTTCAGTGAGTCCATGAACTCTGACATCTTTGGGGGGAAATCCTTTTATGCTAAACCTGTGAGAGGGTTGTTATGTTACTTACAGTAAGAATCCTGATGGGTTTGTTTTCCAAGCAGTATTTTAATTACAAATATGGGGAAAAGTAGAATGTTGTATCATGACCAAGGAGCTTGGTCCTAGCCTAGTGAGCATATCAGCAAAGGCTTCTTGGAGGACCTTTGTGAGTATTTTGTTGATAATCCTCAAATCTATGCTCACTGGGGAATTTCTATGGTTTTATTGTTGCTATGTCCTTATCTGGTTTTGGAACAAGGGAAATACTGGTTTCATAGAAGTGGTTTGACAGAGCAGTGTACTAGCTACCTTTCTGTTGCTGTTAAACGTTACAAATTCCAAAACACAATTTATGTAATGAAGAGTTTATTTGGGCTTCAGATCTCAGAGGGAAGAAAGCCACCATGGTGGGAATGTGTGGCAGCAGGCAGGCAGAGAGGCTGGAGCGGGAATCAGAGAGATCACGTCCTCAATAGCAAGCATGCAGCTGAGAGTGTGAACTGGAAGTACAGTGAGGTTAAACACTCACAAAGGCCTTCTCTCATAAAGGCTTCCCAAACTGGCACCAGTAATGGAGGGCCACATGTCCAAATACCAGAGCCAAGGGTGTCACTTTCTATTAAAACTACCATGAGGCATTTGTTTCTTCCTCTCCATTTTATGAAATAGTTTGAAGAGTATTGACGCTAGGTCCTCCTAAAAATATACCAGGATTCAACAGTGAGTCTGTCCCACTAGGACTTTTCTTTCTGAAGACTTATAGGTTCAGGTTTGCTATTTGTATATGCATATTTAGGTGGAAGGTCTACTTAAAGATGAGAATAAGGTAGAAGTGAAGACAGCCATTCTCAGTGTGTCACTATGCTTGTCTTATAAAAGTGAGAGCCCCAATGTTTGCTTCATGAATACTTATAATTGTCGTATTATCATGACGAATTGCTCCCTTTATTAAAACACTGTCCTTCTTTGTCTCTGCTGATGATATTTTGTCCCAAGTGTACTTGACCAGGAATGAAAACCACTGTACCAGCTTTTATATAGCACGTCTTCTTGCACACTAGATTGATTTCTATGTATTCAGTTTTTGGATGTCTTTGCAAGAGAGGTATGTTTCTTAGACCTCTGGATCTTATTTTTAATAAGTTTTACTCGTAAGTTTCCAGAATTAATAGTGTGAAAAATAACTACATTACTGAAAACACTTATATATTCAAACATTTCCTATCAGAATTCCCATGGCATTCTTCACAGGACTAGGAAAAAATCTTACAGTTTTATAGAAACATAAAATATCCAGAAAAATCAATTCAGAAAGAAACAATGGTATGGTAGATATCACTGTTCTGACCTCAAAACTATGCTGTTGATCCTTAGTGACAGCCAGAGAATAGGTGCTGACACAGAACATATAGATTATTTCCATATCCATATCCGTATCCGTATCCAGATCCAGATCTAGATCCAGATCCAGATCCAGATCTAGATGAATGTGGTCTAATACAGAACCCCCAAATAAGGCCACACAGCTACAGCCACAGAAGTTGTGGCAATGGGATCAATATACACTGAAAAAAGGAAAATGTGGATGTGCATATACAAATACAGAATGATGAGATTATACCCAAAGTTTTCATGTGCCACAAAAATCAATTCAAAACAGATCAAGACTTTAATATGAAGTGTGAAAGGCTAAAAGTTCCAAGGGAAAGCATAGAGTGGCACCACAGATACAGGTTGGGGGGGGTGAACCCCAACAGCACAGTGTTCTGATGTCTGCAAGGTTAGAGACCATGGCACAAGCAGAGGCAGCCAAGCAGGAGAAGAGGTGGGCCATGGGGAAAAGCAATGCCCTGGGCTACGGCAAGAAGGTGCAGCCTGCTCTCAGGGAGAGTTCTCTCTAGAGCTACCCTCACAGGCACATCCAGAAGTGAATCCCTAGGTTGGTCCCAGATCCTGTCAAGTTGATAGTCACAGTTGACCATCACACATAGGTCACATGCACTGGCTAATTTTTTCCTGTTGGCAAGTCATTAGCCTGTAGCATCTGGCACTCAACACATGTTTATCTTGTCTAATTTCCAAATGTGAACACATTTCAGAGCTGGGAAAGTGAAGCTCTGCCTAGGGAAGTTTCTGGAGTTTCAGTATCAGCATATTACTCAGAAAGAAACTTGGATTAGCTTGATAACCAAGGAGAAGTTTAAGATCTTGATTTTCATCACTTCCACTCCTTTCTCTCTTTTTCCTCTTTCCATCTTTAATTACAATAAAGCAGACTGTCAGGGATTATTTATGAACAAGATTCAGAATGGAGTCCAGCCCAATATGTTCTACCAGGAGATTCCAATGGAAATGCTCTATCCTGGTTAATCGTCCCTAATAGCTAGGTTGTCTCTCAAAAGAAGACAGTGAAGTGATTACAAGAAAATAAACATGTTCCCAAATCCTTGGGTACAAATGGCAGAGATTTGTTCAAGCATTGTCCCTTTGAGATTCTGGCGTCTGTTCTTGCACACAATCCCCAGGAAGAAAGACATGAAACATCTCAGCTCTTCTGGTAGCACTTAAATCTGATGACATAGAACGGATCGCCTCCTAAAGAGGTTCCCAAGGTAGAAATTAATTAAGGTGCAGGGAGTTGGAACACAGAACACCCGTCTCTTGAGAGACAACACTAACATAAGCAAGTGTTGCAGAGTGAGTCTGCAATTGCTAGTGGGAGGGGTGCAGTGGGGGAAGCCTAACGCCTCTCCTTGGCTCTGAGAAAGTCCCACTAGCACCCTTCAGGAAGGTAGGGTGTGAGCTATGCTCCTTCAAAGACAGTGAAGAGATTCTGGCTTGCAGATGCATTCGTTTTCATTTCTAGATTGATTTTTTTTTTCCTAGTTGCAGAAAAGAGAAGGCAGATGCATCACTGTGGAGTCTCGTGATGATAACAGAGATACACTGTGAGATTGCAAGGGAGACGGGGTCAGGACAAGCCCTGGTGCTGCTGCAAGGCTCCCTATTAAATGTTCACTGGTCCAAGTTACAAAGAGACCCTCAGAATGGAAACATGTGGCTCAGGTCTTTGTCGTGGCTTACTCTTGAGAACTGGCTTAAGAATTCTGGACTCCAAGCACTCCAAGCTTTTTAGAGGGCACTGATGTTTTTCCCTGAGTATTTTAGGTATGTCATCCTCTGTTTCTGACAAAAGTGTGTAACATTACATTAGTTTTAAAAATGACCTCAAATTAGCAATAATTCTGGAGAAGCCAACTAAAGACCAAGACATCTCCATACAACTATTTTCCTCCCACGGTCTGGGTGGAGAAGTTTCCCTGAGTTCAGAATGAACAGGGCCTCCTGTTTTTAGAATGAGTTTGGAAATGACTTTTCTATACAGGTTTTTCTTGTATGAAAAATAAAACACTGATCACTTGAGTTAGGCTGAAAGTGAGGAGCTCATAGTTCTGCCCTTCCTTCCACAAACTCAGGATGAGTCTCCACGCCACGATGTTTAAAAAGAAGGAGAATGAAGTTGGTGACATACCTTAGTAGGTTAAATCCTCATGACCCAGGTTAGAGTCCCAGAACCCACAAAAAGGCAGAAGGTAAGAATGGATTCCATGGAGTTGTCTTCTAAACTTCATGCATGCACCACACACACACACACACACACACACACACACACACACACACACACACACACATACACACACACACACACGCACACATCCTACACACAGACATCATGCACTCTCATACAGATGATGATGATGCTGGTGGTGGTGATGATGATTTTGAAATAAGGAGGAGATGTATCTTGGTGACATCAGTGGTACTGCATGAGAAGAGGTTAAGAAGAGATGTAACAACGTAGCAAAGCACATGGAAGGAAACAGGACAGGATGATATTCCTGACCCTGCCACACTTAGGATTTAACTACCCAGCACACAGTCAGTTTTCTAATTGGATGCATATCTCAGCTCACAAAACTCTTCTGTAGGCCACTGATCCATTTTTCTATGGAAGTACTCCTTCTGTTCCTTCTTCCTGTCACATGCCCCCATGTTTCAGACATTTAGTAAGTTCCTTCTTATTTTGAGCTCTGTGATAAGTCACAATGAGGCTTTCCCTGCTAACTTCCAGTGAGAAGCACAGACCATAAGCAGACTGAAGAGAGGGAATGGATTCTCTAATAGTCTAAAGGCAGTCAGGAAGGGCCAAGGGACACTTTACTCCTGGGTGATGCTAAAGCCACTGGTATAGAGAGAGTTAATCTGTACTAGGAAAAGAGTAGACCAATAGGATTTAGAAAAGATAAAATTTAATAACTTTCCTCAAATCCTCATGACCCACTAGGTAGAGTCCTTAGGTGATATTTACGACCAACGTAAAATGATTTATTTCTTTTTATTTATTTATTTTTATGAAGATAAAATACTAATCTTACAACCTGATTTTTGTTACTAAATCCATAGTCCATTAGGGAATGTAATGAATTGAAAGAGGCTCATATGCATATCCCTAGAACCTGAGGATATGTTATAATGTTTTGAGATGGTGCCTTGGGTATCTCAGGCTGGCCTCAGATTTTCTGTGGGTAACAGGGAACTTTTGATACTCCTGCCTGTACCTCTCAAGTTCTGGGATAATGAGGGAGTTCTGGCATTCCTGGTCGACGTGATGCCGGGGATCAAACCCAAACTGATGGTTTCATGGAAGGATGCAAGCATCCTTCCAAATGGAGCACACCCCAATCTCAGAAATGAGATCCCTTAAAAATCTCCTGAGAGAATGAAACCTAATCCCATAAGCCCTTAGAAACAGAAGTCGGAGAGCTATGATGGAGATGTGGCTGACTCAGTGCGACTTTCAGGGAGTTGACCATCCGTTGAAGAGTGCGTCTGCCTGGAAAAGATGGGAATACCCCTCAACAGACACATGGCACAATCCTGCACCCACCAGATCCTGCACCCACCAGAAACTGAATTCTGCTCACTGGAATCCTCCAGTGATGGACCAACCAGCCTCTAGAAAGGACAAAGAGGTGGATTCCCCTTTAGGGCATCCAGAGAGGAAGCAGGGAGCCTGGCAGCCCTAGACTTTAGCACAATGAGACTCTCATCTGTTTGACCCTTAGAAGTGAGCTGATAGCTTTGAGCTGTTCTTGTCCACTGCATCTGTGGTAATTCTACTACCATTATGAAAAAAACAAGTGTGGTTTTCTGTATGGTGAAGGTTAGAAGCTCAGAAATACAATCTATTTGTCAAATAACATACTCTTTTTCAGTGCAAATACTGAGAACTGTGGGTCTGTTTTCTCCTCACTGAGGAATGCCAACATTCAGATTTGTGAAGGGCTCCCATATCCGAATGGATCAGCCTCATCATAGAATGTGTCCTACAAATAAAAGTACATGAAAGAGCTTCCACCTGCAAAAACTTTTAAACTCAGCTCCATGCACTATTTGCCTACAGAAGTCAAAACAGAGCTGAGTACTCCCAGCTTCCCCAGGGGCTTTTTGTGCAACTGCCATCCTTCTATCCTCTAGGAAAGAGATCGATTCGCTGATGAATATTCATTCTTATCTCTGATTTTTCTGCTCTGGTCACAGGCTAATTAGCATAAGTGTGATGGTGGCTCATGTATGCACAGGAATAAGTCAAAAAAAGGAAGAAAAATGCCCACCTGTCTTTAGGAAGGACCCTCTTTGCCCCCTGCAAGTGACTGGGTTCTCTTGGAGCTGGGTGGGCCTGGATGGTATAGATGCTGAGTCATGTCTGCAGATGGCTGGGGTCTCCTGGGACTGGGTGGGCCTGGATGGTATAGATGCTGAGTCATGTCTGCAGATGGCTGGGGTCTCCTGGGACTGGGTGGGCCTGGATGGTATAGATGCTGAGTCATGTCTGCAGATGGCTGGGGTCTCCTGGGACTGGGTGGGCCTGGATGGTATAGATGCTGAGTCATGTCTGCAGATGGCTGGGGTCTCCTGGGACTGGGTGGGCCTGGATGGTATAGATGCTGAGTCATGTCTGCAGGTGGCTGGGGTCTCCTGGGACCAGGTGGGCCTGGATGGTATAGATGCTGAGTCATGTCTAAAGCTACCATTTAATGAATCAGGAGACTTGCTATGCTCAGAGTTTGTATTATGAACCAGCAAAGCTTCATTTCCTCCTTTGCATTCAGCAGTAGGTTCTTTGGGCATGTGTCTTGGGTGCAGCCTGCCCTGTACTAACCCAGGAGCCTTGCTTTTTTTCAGTGATTGTGAGAGGGTGGAAGACAGTCTCCTCATGGAAGGACACAGACTCAAAGGCAGAGCAGAGAGTTGACTTCTGAGTCATGTCCAGGCTTACCATATCGCCTAGTGAAAAACATCAAGATATGTTTTCAGAAGAATAAAAAATCTACATTTGACTTTAAAAATTTGACTGAGAAAACTGAGTTGAAGAAAACAAGCTTTGGCTTTGATAAAAGGATGGAATTTACCTTATTCCTACTGACTTAGAGACCTGGAGCCTAGTTGATTTCATTTAATTAGTTCTTTGAGAATGTCATACAATGTGCTTTTAGTCATATAAACCTTTCTCCCAACCCATATTGAATCCATCCCCATACCCCTGGCCCACCTGACTTTGAACCATTATTTAAAAAAGAATCCATTTCACACCATTCACTCTTCCCAAGGCTCATTGTAAACAGGGGTCAAAGAGAGGCTAGAGGGGGTTGAATGGGGAAAAGAGGGAGGGAAGGGGGCTTATGGGACTTTCGGGGAGGGAGGAATCAGGAAAGGGGAAATGATTTTGAATGTACATAAAAAAACATAGAAAAAAAAAAGCCAGAGGTGGTGAAAGACTTAAAGGAAACTCTCTTCATGTGAACACACAGCAGGACAGCTGCACATGTGAACACACAGCAGGACAGTTGCACATGTGAACACACAGCAGGACAGCTGCACATGTGAACACAGCAGGACAGCTGCACATGTGAACACACAGCAGGACAGCTGCACATGTGAACACAGCAGGAGAGCTGCACATGTGAGCACAGCAGGACAGCTGCACATGTGAGCACAGCAGGACAGCTGAACATGTGAACACACAGCAGGACAGCTGCATATGTGAACACACAGCAGGACAGCTGCACATGTGAGCACAGCAGGACAGCTGCACATGTGAACACACAGCAGGACAGTTGCACATGTGAATACACAGCAGGACAGCTGCACATGTGAACACACAGCAGGACAGCTGCACATGTGAACACAGCAGGACAGCTGCACATGTGAACACACAGCATGACAGCTGCACAAGTGAACACAGAAGGACAGTTGCTCATGTGAACACACAGCAGGACAGTTGCACATGTGAACACACAGCAGGACAGCTGCACATGTGAACACAGCAGGACAGCTACTCATGTGAGCACAGCAGGACAGCTACACATGTGAATACACAGCAGGACAGTTGCACATGTGAACACACAGCACGACAGCTTCACATGTGAGCACAGCAGGGCAGCTGTACATGTGAACACACAGCAGGACAGTTGCACATGTGAACACACAGCACGACAGCTGCACATGTGAGCACAGCAGGACAGCTGCACATGTGAAGACACAGCAGGACAGCTGCACATGTGAGGACAGCAGGAGAGCTGCACATGTGAACGCAGCAGGACAGCTGCACATGTGAACACACAGCAGGACAGCTGCACATGTGAGCACAGCAGGACAGCTGAACATGTGAACACACAGCAGGACAGCTGCACATGTGAACACACAGCAGGACAGCTGCACATGTGAACATAGCAGGACAGCTGCACATGTGAACACACAGCAGGACAGTTGCACATGTGAACACACAGCAGGACAGCTGCACATGTGAACACACAGCAAGACAGCTGCACATGTGAACACAGCAGGACAGCTGCAAATGTGAGCACACAGCAGGACAGCTGCACATGTGAACACACAGCAGGACAGCTGCACATGTGAGTACAGCAGGAGAGTTGCACATGTGAACACACAGCAGGACAGCTGCACATGTGAGCACAGCAAGAGAGCTGCACATGTGAACACACAGCAGGACAGCTGCACATGTGAACACACAGCAGGACAGCTGTACATGTGAACACACAGCAGGACAGCTGCAAATGTGAGCACAGCAGGACAGCTGCACATGTGAACGCAGCAGGACAGCTGCACATGTGAACACACAGCAGGACAGCTGCACATGTGAGCACAGCAGGAGAGCTGCACATGTGAACACACAGCAGGACAGCTGCACATGTTAACACACAGCAGGACAGCTGTACATGTGAACACACAGCAGGACAGCTGCACATGTGAGCACAGCAGGAGAGCTGCACATGTGAACACACAGCAGGACAGCTGCACATGTGAGCACAGCAGTACAGCTGCACATGTGAACGCAGCAGGACAGTTGCACATGTGAACACATAGCAGGACAGATGCATATGTGAACACAGCAGGAAAGCTGCACATGTGAACACACAGCAGGACAGCTGCACATGTGAACACACAGCAGGACAGCTGCACATATGAACATATATCAGGACAGCTGCACATGTGAACACACAGCAGGACAGTTGCACATGTGAACACACAGCAGGACAGCTGCACATGTGAACACACAGCAAGACAGCTGCACATGTGAACACAGCAGGACAGCTGCAAATGTGAGCACACAGCAGGACAGCTGCACATGTGAACACACAGCAGGACAGCTGCACATGTGAGTACAGCAGGAGAGTTGCACATGTGAACACACAGCAGGACAGCTGCACATGTGAGCACAGCAAGAGAGCTGCACATGTGAACACACAGCAGGACAGCTGCACATGTGAACACACAGCAGGACAGCTGCACATGTTAACACACAGCAGGACAGCTGTACATGTGAACACACAGCAGGACAGCTGCAAATGTGAGCACAGCAGGACAGCTGCACATGTGAACGCAGCAGGACAGCTGCACATGTGAACACACAGCAGGACAGCTGCACATGTGAGCACAGCAGGAGAGCTGCACATGTGAACACACAGCAGGACAGCTGCACATGTTAACACACAGCAGGACAGCTGTACATGTGAACACACAGCAGGACAGCTGCAAATGTGAGCACAGCAGGACAGCTGCACATGTGAACGCAGCAGGACAGCTGCACATGTGAACACACAGCAGGACAGCTGCACATGTGAGCACAGCAGGAGAGCTGCACATGTGAACACACAGCAGGACAGCTGCACATGTGAGTACAGCAGGAGAGTTGCACATGTGAACACACAGCATGACAGCTGCACATGTGAGCACAGCAGGAGAGCTGCACATGTGAACACACAGCAGGACAGCTGCACATGTGAGCACAGCAGTACAGCTGCACATGTGAACGCAGCAGGACAGTTGCACATGTGAACACATAGCAGGACAGATGCATATGTGAACACAGCAGGAAAGCTGCACATGTGAACACACAGCAGGACAGCTGCACATGTGAACACACAGCAGGACAGCTGCACATATGAACATATATCAGGACAGCTGCATATGTGAATACACAGCAGGACAGTTGCACATGTGAACAGTCAGCAGGACAGATGCATATGTGAACACACAGCACGACAGCTGCTCATGTGAACACAGTAAGACAGTTGCATATGTGAACACAGCAGTACAATTGCACATGTGAACACTGCAGGACAGCTGCACATATGAACACAGCAGGACAGCTGCACATGTGAACACACACAGGACAGCTGCACATGTGAACACAGCAGGACAGCTGCACATATGAATGTTCAGAACTGACAGCAGGCATAAGACCTGTGCCATGTCAAACTAGTCCAAATCCCGACTCAACATGAAGCCACATTCCTTTTATTTTTTTAAATAACAATTCTATTGATTCTTTGTGATGTTCCCCAATCCCACTCATGTCCCTCATTATCTGCCCTCTGCCTTTGCAAGGTCGTCTGCTAAAGAAAACAAACCAAAACTAAAACCAAAGACAATAAAGCACAAGGGTCTGTGAGCATTAAGTCAGATCGTCTGTCCATTCCTGAATTGGTTAATCACCAAGCTCCTTGATTCATCCGGGATGTAGCTCAGTGGTGATGGCATGAAACTTTCCCAGATCTGAGGTTGTACATGTAAAGTGAGGACCCTTATCCAGGTGAGTGCTCCCCTGCCCAAACCAGAGTCTGGGATGGAGCCCTGGATGCAATCAGTGTGAAATGCGTTTCATGACTAAACCCCTATCGCCCTAAACTTAAGCTTTGTTTTTTAGTATAGCAGTGAAGATGTGCACATGCGCGCGCGCATATGTGTGTGTGTGTGTGTGTGTGTGTGTGTGTGTGTGTGTGTGTAAAGAGAGTACTCTCACTGAAGGCTATCATTTTCTCCCTGCTCACACATCTACTCTTGAGCTCTCTTTCTCTGGCAGCTGTGAACGTGGGGCTTTATTGATTGGTGGTGTTAGCATGACTGAAAAGGTAAATGTGGATAATATTCAGCATGGAGGTACGGCTGACACATGTATGATCTTTTCATGCCAAAGCTGCTCATTTTTTAACCTACCTTTCTTTCTTTCTTTCTTTCTTTCTTTCTTTCTTTCTTTCTTTCTTTCTTTCTTTCTTTCTTTCTTTCTTTCTTTCTTTCTTTCTTTCTTTTTCTTTGCCTACCCTGTTCCTGACCTGCATGCCTACAGGTCATTTGCATTTTCTTCAAAGAGTGAGGTACAGAGGAATATAAACTTATTTTCCAACCCAGACATTCTGTTTTCAGTTACTGAGTTCCTAGAGCATCACTTTCCCACTCTTCCTCAGCCTCGGAGAGGATGAGTGAGTACACATGCTCACACCTTAGAATCACCGCAGCTTGAACCGACGAGCTGTCACTTGCTAGATTCCATTATACTTAATTATGTAAATCATCAAATCTCATTAGTAGGTTTGGTAACCCTTCCTCACTTCACTGTTCATGCCTAATTCAAGCAAATCAAGTAATTATAATTTTAATGTAACTTCAGTGATTTTAATTGCAATGAAATTATAATTTCAATTGTATTCCCAATTAAAACAGTTGGGCTCATTGCCAATTCTACTCAGTTTACAAAGGTTCCAAATCTTAGCTAAATAGTTCAGGACAACAAATAGAACACATCCTCTCCTGTGTCCACACAGAGTTGGGATTATTCTGAAAGGAAGGATGGTAAGAAGATGAGACCTGAGACTATAATTACAAGAGTCTCAGGAGCTCAGGCTACTCCTGCGGGGTGTGAATGAGGCAGGCTTGAAGTTCACCTGTTTGATGCTCTCTGCATCTGCTTGTCATGGCTGGGTGGATGAGGCAAGAGGTGTTCCAGGCAGATATACAAAGCGTGAAAAATAGTGTGTGTGTGTGTGTGTGTGTGTGCGCGTGTGTGTGTGCATACACATGTGTACCACAGCACAAGTTTGGAAAAACAACTTGTGGAGGTCATTTCCCTCTTACCATTTTGTGGGGACCCTGGCACCCAATGCAGGTCATCATGCCTAATGGTAAGTGCCTTTCTTCCTGAGGCCTTGCCAACCCTACATGTTCCTATTTTATCCATCAGCTATTAGCTAAATTGGCTAAAGCTGATTCTTAAAAACACAGCCAAGGGACCAGAGAAAGCGCTGGTGACTCTTGTAGAGAACAAGGGTTTGGTTGCCAGCAACCACATGGTGTTTTGCCATCTGTAAAAATCCAGTTCCACGGATCTTGTTCCCTCTTCTGACTTCTGAAGGCATCAGTCATAAATGTGGTACATGGACATAGCTGCATCAAATGTTAGCCCACACAAAATAAAATAAATGGATGAGACTTTGTCAAAAGTGCACTTAAGACCAGACCCAGGCAGACACTTTGGACAGGTGGTTCTCCATTTCTGTGTTGTGCCAATAGATAACAACAGCTCAGAAGTCATGATTACACAGGAAGCTGCAAACCTGTGGTCTTGTGTACAGACTACAGGTTGGTGGTGTTGACATGCTAGCTTGTGGACCAGAGAACTATATGCTACAGGATCTCACTTTTTTTTTTCTGATAGGAAAGCAAGGATTTGTGAATTTCCATTAGAAGCTTCTCGTCACCAAGGACATCAGGACTCCATGCTAACTGGTGTTCTATCCACATTCCCACTGATCTGTAGATTCAGTAAAAGTCCATCTTTGTATTTATTTATCGTACAGTACTAAGACGTAACCTAGGGCATCTCGCATGCCAGGAACGTACTTTAACACTGAGTTACATTCCTAGTCACATAATCACAATTTTTAAAGTATTTTTTTTCTTGTCTAGAAATGCCTTCACTCTATTAAGTGCAGAATCACTGCTGACATTTTTGAATTCTCTTCTTTAAGTTGCAACATGTTGCACATATCTCATTTTTCTATGGCTTTTTAGGATTCAGGTGTTCTTCTCAATCCAGGAAGGCTCAGGTATTCAGTTTATGAACATATTTAAACATGGGAATAAGGTTAGTGTGTAGTGGGATGTCCAGCTCCAGTAGGAGCTCCTGGGACATTCTACACCCCACCCCGACTCTAACTAGGGCTCTTCAACTGAAACCACACACCCTCCTACATAAACCCAGACGAGATGTCTCAGACATCCCAGGACTGACAGCCTCTGGAGTGGAATACCTACAACAGCATTTATTTGTCTAGCATGGACGTGTATTCCCTTCCTACCTTCTTACCTTCTCTCATTTTCAATCAATACTCCTCAAGTTACCTTGTACACATCTTCACCATTGTTGTGGGAAGTATTAGCACAAGGTCCGCAATGGCAGAGCTTGAGAAAGGACAGAAGGAGCTGAAGGGTTTGCAGCCCTAGGAGGGACAACAATATCAACCAACCAGTGCCCCAGGGCCCCCAGGGACTAAACCACCAACCAAAGAGTACACATGGAGGGACCCATGGCTCCAGCTGCATATGTAGCAGAGGATGGCCTTGCTGGACATCAAAGGGAGGAGAGGCCCTTGGTCCTGAGAAGGCTCACTGTCCTAGTATAGTAGAATGACAAGACAAGGAATCAGGAGTGCGTGGATTGGTGAACGGGGGAAGGGGGATGGGATAGGATGTTTTTGGAGGAGAAACCAGGAAAGGGGATAACATTTGAAATGTAAATAAAGAAAATATCTAATAAAAAAAAGAAATGAAGAAAAAAAAAAAGAGAACCCTCCAACTCTTCTGCACCGTCAGGTTTCAGCACCATGTCCTGGCAGGGTACCGCTTGGTGCCATTTTTGCTGCTGCCAAGCTATTCTCTTCCAGCTAGCTTCCACAGCATCCCAACTGTGTTCCCTCTCCACCATCAGAGGACCCACACTCCAGTAACCAAAGTAAAGCAAAACTCTTAAAGCTTAATTAACCAATCAGATTTATGCATTAATAAAATCACAATTTACAAGATGCCAATACAGTAATTTAAGAGCCAATTGATAATGATAAAAGCTTTATTGCAATACTTCTAACCTTATAAAAACTTAGCTATTTGTGGCTAGTAAATGCCGCACAGGTCCACGTCTGAAGCCATCTTGGTTCCTCTTCCCTCCTCCTCCTGCGACCTCTGTCCCCCACGACTCCTAGCTCCGCCTCCCTTTTCCTGTCCAATCACAGGCCTTCCACTGCCCTAATATGATTGGACATGGAAAATCCTGCAACACACCATTCTTTTGTGTTAGTGTGTATCTTCATACGTGTCTGGGTGTGCTTAAGTGTATGATCACATGGGTAAGGAGGGCCGAGGTTGACTTTAGGTGTTCTCAGTGTGGATGTACATGAGTGTGTACTCACGTGGGTATGGAGGACCGAGGTTGACTTTAGGTGTCCTCAACCACTTTCCACCTTTCACACTAACTTATGATTTCTCTCTTGAACCCAGAGTTCACCAATTCAACAATTCTGCCTAGCCAGCTTGCTCTCTAAGTCTCTCTAGATTTCTCTCCCATGTGTTAGGATTACAGTTGTACTGCCACATGCATTTATGTGGCCTTTGAGAACTTGAATTTCAACAGTTCTCACCTTACTGTTACATGGCAAGTGACTTACCACTAAGGTACAGCTCCCCACTCCCATGTCACTAACACTCTCCCTCACACCCCACTAAGCCACACTCCTCTCCCAACAAGCCACACCCCACTAAGCCACACCCATAGCATTAAGCCACGCCCATTTCCTCCCACTTTTCACTGTACCTACATCTATTTTTGTCTACTTGTTTGGTTTATGTTTGCAGACTAACCAGTGCTCCATTGGTTGGGTCTCCTTGGAGCACCTGACTTTTGTCTCTGCACACACTGTGGGGACACAGCCACTCCAACGTACCAGTCACATACTCCTAAATATTGGGGCATCACATTTCCTCTTTCAGTATCTATTGACTTATAAAACTATGATTGAGACATGCAAGGTAGATTCAGTAGAGAAAGAATAACTAGATCAGTATTAGCCTAATTAAAATGGGAGTCATTGGTCCAATAAAATTGATCAATTTTTCTAATGTCAGAAGGAATAGAAAGAGAACTCCTGGGGCAGCTCAGCTATCCATTAATAGTCTTTCAATGATTCACATGGTCACACACTCACTGAATGGGTCACCAAATGGATATTTATTTACTCATTCACTGTACATTTATTCTTGAGTACACAAAAATTGAACCAAGGCTTGGCGTTGTCACCTTTCCTGACTTGTATAATTTCCAGGAGCTTTGTTGGGACAATTCAATAAGAGAGTGTTTAGATGATGCAATACGGAGCCATGAGTATGTTGCTTGGAATATTTTACAGGGCAGACTGTGTGAGTTATCTCTGAATCACTGAGTGTATAAGCATACCTGAAGGAGACATGCAATGCTGTGAAAATGATACTTTGCTCTTCTCTGATCTGTCCAAGCAGACCCTAAGCTAGTTGTGTGCTCTGAGGAAGGAGAGCCATGAACTAACTCCCCACCTGACTTTGTTGAGACAATGGTTGAGCCTTTCACCTGAGGCTTGCTTGCCATCAGAGATGCTGACACAGCTGCTAGAAGATGGATATCTCTCCTCTCACCCCTCTGTTTCCTACTATATACACTGCACACACTAAACTCACATGTAACTCCCTTCTCACCTATACTCCCCACTGCCACTACTACACACACATATAGTCAGGGCAAACTCTGACCATCTTCTCTCCTCACACCCCAAAACTATAGATTGCACAAATGAATTCTCAACACTCTTTTCTAAAGTTGGTTGGTCTTCCTGGCTAGGATATTACTTGGTGGTCTGGACAATGTATTCACTCATGCAAAACTCAATTGGATACACTTTGACCTGCAAGACTTCTGGACTTGGTTTGAAGGGATAGCGATAACAGGTCAGGTAGAGTACTTGATAAGCATGCATGAGGCCCAGAGTTCAATAACCAGTATCTTAAGAGAAAAAAGACATCTCCTGTTTAACACAGGCATGATGGCTCATGCTGTGATTCCAGCATGTGGGCAAAGCAATAGGGATCAGGATCTCAGAGCCAACCTGGGCTTTTTGGACTCCCTTGTCTTCAGAGCAAACAAGAGACGGACTGCCTTGTTGAGTTTCTATGCTACTTCTTTGTAACAAGAGCCTGTGACCCCCATCTCTGAACTACCCAACCTGATGGCCCAGCTTATTTCTGACCTACCAGTGTGAGAAGGAAACAAGCATTTTCAGCATGACTATTCTCACATTATCTTTCCCCTGTAATTTCTAGTTCGCATGCCTTTTGTCTGAACAAAGAAGGGACGTTGATTTCTACCAGGCAACACTTGCCTTCAAAGGGAGTGTGCTGGGTGGGAACAGCCTGTTCACATCAAAGGTAAATCATTTGCAGACAAGGGGTCTGAGCCCCAATGCATGAGGCGATTATAGCCTGGATGATACTTGAACATGATTCCAAAGCTTGAGTGAAGCCATGCTACAATGCAACTGAGAACAGGCATCTCATCACAATCAAAAGTGGTCCATGAAGCCTACCTGAGCGTATGCAAGGCTGTCATGTGTAAACCACACACTGCTCAGCAGATGCTTCACAAGAGAGACACGGAGGAAAAGCATGTACTAGGGGCAGAGAATGTGAGCTGCCCAAGGTGTGTAAATGCTCAGACCAGGGGGTTGTCTGGCAGCACAAATGATGACAATGAAAACAGTTCTGGCTTGCTCGATCCAAGGCTCCACTCAGCCCTACTCTGCAGTAGTTTATAGGCTTGATGGATAGAATGGGGCTCACTTGCAGCTCACTTCGCCGAAGACTGCCAGTATGTGCCGGCAACACTTTGTGTAAGAATGCAGTTTGCTGATCCCTGGGACAGCCCGATGGCTGCTCAAATTGGCAATCGAGATGAAGACTTTCCAGGCCCAGAATGGTTTATTTAGGCTTTGCGTAGAGATCTGCCGAAGCTGGATATTGTGTACCTGCAGCCTGGATCCCAGACCATTAAAACACATCTGTTACAGTGAAAAATTGGCAGTGAAAAGGTAGAAAGCAGGCCAATGACTCATAGACACACATGCACACATGTACTCAAATACTCCCGTGTTCACACACACACATGAACTCACACACATACATAAACACTCATACAGTTCACTCACACACACTCAGTTGTACACTACGCATACACCCTCCAGCACAGAATCCCCAGGAAGATAAAGAATTGTAGTTAAACCAATCAGAAAAAAAGATAATCGTGAAGGTACAGCTATCAGCTTCCTTAACACTCACAGAGCTCTAAGGGAGGTGGTGTGTGAAGATGCTTCTCCATTCACAAGGAACTGCATCTTGTGAACTCACGCCAGACTGAAGATAACAAGGCTACATTGAACACCACAGCTCATCTGACCTGTCTTGACATCTTTGGTATGCCTATATTAGTGCGCTGTTGGGCCACCACCTTTCAGAATGATGCATGTCATGGTAATGCTCCAATGCCAGTACCTGAGACTCCTGGCCATATGGTCTGCCGCTTGAGTCCTCTGGCCACCCCATGGCTTCTCTGTATCTTGAGGAAACCATACCTTGTATTGCCGACGTTCAAAATGTGCTGGGAAAGTTTGACGTTCAAAATGTGCATCATGCTCTGTTGCCATGGCAAAATATAAGAGATAATCACGTGGCTTATACACAGGGAGCATTTGCACATGAGGACGCTTGCATCCTGGATACTTTCCAGTATTTTCATCATATTCTGTTCCTGAACCCACAGTGTCTATAGTTTTTCCATTTGAAAGAGAGAGGATAATGGTCTGGGATTTTTCTAGGCTCGGACATTATATTTGATAGTTTTCTTGTTCTGTGGCCAAGCATCTGATGTGAAGCAACGTAAGGAAGGGGTTATTTGGCATCATGATGTGAAGGACAGTTGATCCCAGCTGGGAAGGAATGGCAGTCAGTGCCTGAGGCAGCTGGGCACATCACTGGGAACCAGAAAACACAAAATCAAACAAGTTTGGCCAATTCGTGTGAGATCCCGTTCTTTCAGCTAGATCCCACCTCCAAAGGCTCCTCCCAGATACCAGTAGCAGCTGGTGGGGGGGGGGGCACGTGTTTAAATATGTGAGTCTGCAGAGGACGTTTTACATACAAAAACATGATGGGAGTAAATGAGGGGTAAGGCAACCCTCGGGAATCCCACACAGGCAAGCCTTGGGTATACGAAGCACAAAAGAACAAGGGTGTATTGTCCAACACGTTTCAGTTATACATAGGGTTAATCCGTGTGGCAAATCCTGGTCTCATCCACTCACAGTGCCCAGACCTACAAACAGTTGTCCTGGCAAGAGATCTTAAGGCTCTCTATGGCAACCTCCCGAAAACTACATTTGATCCCAGTACATCTGCAGAACAAAGGGAAGAGCTGTTCATTCCCAAGGAAAATCAATGGCAGGTGGATGGGGGTCAGGGGTCAGAGGCGGAGATGTGAGCGTTGCCGGATGCCGTACTGAAGATCAGGGATGACCTAAAACTTAGTATTCTAGACATGTTCGTGTAATAAAATTAAACTTAGCTTAAAGGGGAAACGCAGTGGTGGGTTGAGGGGTGTTATGGTAAATTACCATGGAACTGGGAACTGAGAACTAATCAAGAATAATGAAGGAAATGAGGACAGGGCATGAATGAAGAAAGGAGAATTGACCCAAATTACACGGCAGAATTTGGAATATCGGGAACCTGGAGGCATGGCTGTACCTTTTTCTGACTTTAAGAGTATCTAAATCTAGGGCCGGTTTGGATTTTTTTAAATGACAGGAGGCAATATCCTGCCTCGTAGGGACTCTGTGGACCCTTCAGTTAATATGCTGGGAGACTTAATATTCTGGGGATGAAAGGCTTTGGATGAACACGAGATGTTATCAAAGCTATACATATTTTAAAGCCCCAGGATTCCAATTGGGCTTGCCCTTTTGAGATGCCCACTGAATAGTTTAAATGCTTCCAACGTGACTTTGAAGTTCTATTAAGGACAACCTGAAGATCAAAAGCACAAATCCAGGGCCGTAGAGAAGGGTAGGCTCTGCCAGCCATCCTGACAAGCATTGGAGAGCCTTTTACACCACTGAATATTTGAAATTAAAAATACAGATATCTGCACAAATCAGATCATTCTTATGACACCAAAAAATTAGCAGTTAGCCTTTGTGTGCTCTCCGGTGACAGTCTATCTAAATATATAAATATCAGAAACATACCTAAAATCTGCGCCAGCTACCAACAATGTCCATACTAACAGATGTGTTACATCAGGAAAATAAAACAAAAATATTCTGTTCTGTATTTGGTAATTTACACATACGATGTATACTTTGGAGTATCCATAGTTTCTGTGTAGACGCTGCATGGCGTTCGGAAACCGACGTGTGTATATTAGGGAGGATGGCTCTACGTTTTTGGGAGCCTGCTTTTGCTTCCACGTTTTCATTTTGTTTGGGGGCATGCCTGTAGTAATGTAGAGGGTAAACAGAGGCACAGAGTCCGAGCAGTGCGCTTGCTGCCATCTGGTCTATGCCTCCGGTAAGGAATACACATTTGTCTGCCTTCAACTTTTCTGTGTTATAAAGGAAAGTGGATGGCACATTCGAATCCCTTCCTCCCGCTGTGCACACACAGTGGTTATCCCAGGTTACACAGTTGTGAGTGGAATTCTGGCTCCTTGAGCTGCATGTTTTCGATTTCCCAAGGTGCTGACTCCAGATTCGAGGCAGCATCTGGACCCCCACCGGCAGAACCGAGAAGCCCTGTCTCTCAGCCTTCCAGCCAGCACGTGACTTCCTCATAGCCTGATCTCCCTGTTACAGTGGCTGTTTCCATCTGGCTTACAGGCCGTTTTTATATTTACGGTAGAGATCACGTTTGGGAGTGTGATACTCAGATCTCCACTCCGAGTTGCCTTTCTGTGTGTCACACTCGCCGATTTTAAAAGCTCTCTGTTCGTAATCTATATTCCTCCATCCTAATATGGGAACTACGCTAGCAAATCCTGCAGCCTGTCATTTATGTTAAACATTTATGGTGCCACTTGCGATATGAGAGTTTTATACTTTTGAGATGATATGATTCACTTGCATGTTTACTGCTTGAGAGTATGTCTGTGTAGTTTACATTTTTAGAGCAAATTGCTGAAGAATGACTGTGAATTCTGGAATTGGAGGACGAGGGCTAGCGTTCTTTTTCAACAATCAGTTTCTTTTTTTTTTTAAATTGTATTTTATTTTCTAAGTTTTTTTTATTTACATTCAAAATCATTTCCCCTTTCCCGTTTCCTCCCTCCCCAAAAGTCCCATAAGCCCCCTTCCCTCCCTCTTTTCCCCATTCAACCCCCTCTCGCTTCTCTGTCCTGGCACTCCCCTACATCCAGTCTTTCCAGGATCAGGGGTCTCTCTTTCCATCTTCTTGGAAATCTATTGATATGCGCATTGTGTCTAGGGTATTCCGAGATTCTGGGTTAATATCCCCTTATCAGTGACTGCATACCATGTGTGTTCTTTTGTGATTGGGTTACCTCACTAAGGATGATGTTTTCAAGTTCCACCTGGAATTCATGTTTCTGTGCTGTGGAAGCTGTGCGTCTTGTTTTACTTTTCCAGATGGACAATCAGTGGTCTTGGTTCTGGCTTTTTGATATAGTCTGTTTTTCTGCCCTTGAATGCTGGCCTCTGTTTAGCCATTAACTGACTGTGTGAGTCTTAAACCTGTGATTTGAAAGCATGTGGGATCATGTGTATTCATCAGACAGAAAAATAAGATTTACTGGGCTATTTTGATGTAGGAATATAGCACACAGTAAAGTAGCCTCCCTTCTCCAGCCTCCCTTTCTTACCCAGCCTCCCTCACCCAGCCTCTCTCCCTTACCCAGCTTCTCTTATCCAGCCTCCCCTCCTTATCCAGCCTCTCCTCCCTCATCCAGCCTCCCCTCCCTTATACATCCTTCCCCAGCCTCTTTCATGCATCCATCACAAGTCACTCACATTGATGGTTTTCAGTTCCCACATGAGAGATAACATATGGCTCTCATCTCTGTTTATGGCTTCTTTATCTTAACAACAATTGTGAAGAATAGGAGATGGTTGGTCAAAGAACCCAGTGCAGGTTATCATATTATCCAGCGCGGTGCTGAGCACTCAAAGGAAATGAAGGCAGAAACCAAAGGGATGGAAGTCTACTATAAAATGTCCACACAACGTCTCAGATCAAGCCAGGGTGTCTGTCAGTGGAGGAGTGTGAGCTCTGATGCATGTATGTATGTAAGGGAATATTATTCACGCGCTAAGAAGATCAGTCTCCTGTTTTCACAGCAAAACGAACCAATCGAAAACCTATGTACTTTCATAACAAGTCTTCTTGTCTTTGGTGACATCTTGGCCATCAATTCTGATTCTTCAAAAGTACCCTCTCTCAGGTGTGAGGGTGCAGGCATGTGGCAACCTGGGACAATAGGTAGAGGAGTTTGAGGCCAAACTGGGCTAGATAGTCTTCCATTATTTGTGAACCTAAAATTTACACGATATAGTTTCATTATGCTTGTTCGTTATGCTTCTTTATGTATGCCTGTCTTTGCTTTAAATTTACTATGGATGTTGAGAAAACCATTTCTGAAGGAGAGTATTGTCCACCAGCTTGGTTTCCTGTCTTCTGTTCACCTGAAACCTTTTCTTTTTAAGTTAATTTTAATCTCATGATGCATTTTATCTTTTTGGTTTCTCTTGTACTGAATTGGTCTTTTTGAAATTATTCATCCCTGGTATAAATACTTATATTTAAGTGTTAATTAATAAACATTGCTCTTAGACTACTTGAATTGTTTCCAGCAGGGTGAAAATGGACTTTCTGTTCTTTTTTTCCTGTGTAGACAGCCACATAATACTTGCAATAGAACAGTGTCTCCTCTCCTTTTCTTGTTGATTTAACTTTTTCTGTTGTTTTCTGGTGAAACAATAAAGTAACACTTCAAACATTGGTAGGAGACCAGTCTCAGCACAGCCATGTTTCTAGTATAACGTTGTTTCCAAGGTTTGTCTAGGGATTGTGATGTCTGATGTAGCTTTTCAGTAGAGACTTTCTAATTGTTCCTTATATGTGAAGGTTTATTTATTTAATGATGGATGAAATCAGATTTGGAGACATGTTTTCCTGTGTCTATGGGATGAAAGAGTGTGTTTCTTCTTTAAACTTTCAGTGCCGAAATGACATTAAAATCTTATCTGTGTATATCCAGGCTAATTATTTCTGTTTTTTAAAACATATATAACGAATGTGCATGTTTCAGAAACTGAACAGTAAACAACAGAAATGAGGATCCCATAACACTGACAGCCGATAACAATACCCAGCACTTCCCAAGCCTTCCTGGTCATCTTACAGAACAAGCCATCTTTCAGGTGCGCTGACTTTCACCCTGGCTCATGATGAATGGGAATGATAACAGTGGCTGCTTCATTTCCTGGAGGAAGCATCAGACCCACTGTGGCCACAGCAGAGTTCTCGGTTTTAAAATTAAAAGTTGATCAACGTTGATGAGTATCATCCAAATATTATACCTTATTTGCATATTCTGTTTCTACTTGGTGAAAGTCCATCTGCCTTTGGATGAACTCAGCCACCGGAGATCAATGTTCTCAGGGGGCTTATAGTTTTGAATTGGTGATAATTTATTTTTTATTCTTTTTCTTTTGGAGTCAGGTATGAGTTCCATTTTAATAAAGTAGTTCTTACGCACAAATTATAAGCACTTCAGCGATGTAATTTAATTCATCCTCTCCAAAGCTCTGTGAATTCATAGAAAGTTTTTAATGACTTATTTTTTAACCATATTAAAAATTATAGCAATCTCCCTGTTAAACTTTTGCATACAAAAGCAATAACGAAAACAATTAAAATTCCTTTCCTTTGTTCCAGAGATAATGAACTGTAATAATTTGCTGTATAATTTTATTTTTTAATATATGCTTGCACTTTTATTACATTCTAAGCAGACTGCCCTTTGCATTCTACTGGGCTGGCTTACTGTTATACGATTAGCATTTACCGCATTCATGACTCTTAGGCTGGTATTTTGAAGTTATAGGTTAAATGACAGTTTCATCTCAGGATCAGAGCAAATTAGATGTTAGTATTCTCCACATGTTTGCCTTATATTTAAGCCATCAATATAATGCACATATTCATGCTTTCTGTTTGTTTGTTTGTTTATTAATTATAATCTGAAGTGTATCTTGGGACACAATCTCAGAAAGGAAATTGCTCTAAGATCTCACAATGATGCTTTGCCTCTGTTCTCGCCTTGAATCACCTAAAATTCCCAATCTCCAGCAAGCTCACAGAACACCTTCACGATGAATGAACGAACACATATGGGAAAGGTGGGAGCCAGTAGGAAAGCACCAATCCATGTTCGAGACTCTCATAACCTATGTAAATATTCCCAAAGCATCTGAAGAAATATATGTCTGGGCGAATTGTTCCTAAGGAGCTGCCAACCAGGGTGACAAGCTCACATTGCAGTAACAAACACTGCTGCCTGGTGTAGCACACAGGGTTTGCTCTTGTCCACACTACAAACCTCGGGGAGGTGGCAGCCCCTCTGGTCTTCAAGGTCCTCGGGAATCTGAGGCGAAGGTAGCTGTAGTCCATGTGCTTTCTTCTGTGGCTGGGGAAGGTGCTGTCTCTAGGTCTTACCCAATGGGACACAAGACACCTCTGACCACAGCAGTGCTAAAGGGAGCCACGCGGCCAGCCACCTCCAAGGGCAGGAGTGACCTGGGGGTTGGCATATGGGAAATGCACTTACTTTCAGGTTTGCACAGCATAGCCCCACTTCCTGCCTCCTTTCTCCTTTCTGACTGGACGCAATGCAATCAGCAGCTTCACACTCCTGCTTCCACACTCGAACTGTAGGGTAAAACCCATCGGTCCTCCCTTCAGCGGCTTCTTGAGAAACCATCCTAACACAGGTCACAAGTTCCTTGTGTTTATTAGAGGAAATGGCTGAAGGAGATTGTTATCTGTTAACCTGCTTTGCTTTACACTGGTTTTTAAAGGAGAAAGGAGAGACTCGGGAAGTGTGGGGTCATCTGCCTGTATTGTTACTTTAAACTCTAACAGTGTCTCACATCCAGGGAGGCGTGGGTGTTTTCTAGCAAGGTATGGCCACGTACATAGCTATAGCGCTAAGGAGTAAGAGCCTATGTTAGCATTAGCTTTTATTTTAAAATGCAAAATAATTTTTATTATTTTAATCATTTTTTTCTCTGCTCTGCTCCATGGACAAAATGTACTCATTAAGAATTAAAGGGTCACATGCTTCACTATGTTCATAGCAGCCTTATTTATAATAGCCAGAAGCTGGAAAGAACCCAGATGTCCCTCAACAGAGGAATGGATTCAGAAGATGTGGTTTATTTACACAATGGAATACTACTCTGCAATTAAAAACAATGAATTCATGAAATTCTTAGGCAAATGGTCAGAACTTGAAAATATCATCCTTAGTGAGGTAACCTAATCACAAAAGAACACACATGGTATGCAGTCACTGATAAGGGGATATTAACCATGAATCTCGGAATACCCAAGACACAATTCACATATCAATAGATTTCCAAGAAGATGGAAGGAGAGACCCCTGGTCCTGGAAAGACTGAATGTAGGGGAATGCCAGGACAGAGAAGCGAGAGGGGGTTGAATGGGGAAAAGAGGGAGGGAAGGGGGCTTATGGGACTTTTGGGGAGGGAGGAAATGGGAAAGGGGAAATGATTTGGAATGTAAATAAAAAAATTTAGAAAATAAATAAAAAAAAATTAAAGAGTCACTTATTATAAATAAACTGAACGTTGTTTCAGGCAACTCATCATTATGTCTGTGACTCTTGATTTTTGTAATTTTCACCCATATTTAACAATAATGATTTTTTTTAACCACTGTCACCACATAACAATGAAGAACAAATATTGCTGTAGAACATGTTCAATACTGGGCTCTGTTCCCCAGATGTGTCAGTACCTTTTGATCAGTGTGTGTGAGTTTTTCCATATTTAAAGCATAAACTCTCTGTAGAGCTTGTTGCAAATATTTACCCAGAAAGCCTTGCTTCTTTACCTTTGACCTGCTTAATGGCATACCACCATGCCCAATCAAACCAATCGCTTTTCATTGTTGTATTTCTGTTGTTAGTGTAACACTGACAAATCCTTCCTCCACTCACAGAACAAACATAAATACTCCTAAAATACATTGACATGTTTTTTTACATTCACAACTAAACTCACATGTAAACCAGAATTTACACTTTTAATATACTGAATGATATTGAATACACAGTGTAGGGTATACATAGTAAATGTGTGTTTGTATGCATAGTATACATATGTATAAACATACAATATGCAGTATAAAGAGAATTATTCAGTAAGTAGGTCTCTTCTCCATGTCTGGTGCTGAGCCATTCATGCTAACTGTAACCTCTAGAACACCGAGACCCCCCTCGTCACACACTACCCTGCTGCATAGGCTGCATTATTGGGCTTACATGTGTAGCAGAATTTTCCCTGTCTAATCACTTTAAATATTAATGCAAAAGGAAGCCTGTGAATGGACAGGAAAAAGGGAGGCAGCTCGAGGAGTTGCAGAGACAGAGACAGAGGAGACAGGCAGGGGAGAAGGAAGCAAGATAGAGAAGGAACAGGATGATTCAGATTCCACGTGGTTTTAAATAGCCACAGGTAGCTAAAATATCTTATAGGGATAGAATAACTGGGGTAACTTGTCTAATCTAAGTGGGCAGCTTGTACCATTATCAGTTGGCCCTGAGCTTATTCTGTGGGCATCTTCTATGTTGAGAATTTATTGATATATAAATCTGACTGATTAATTACAAGCTTTTAGAGTTTTGATTTTACCAAGTTACTGGGAATTGTGATAGCTAATCCAGAGGTGGGTGATCATTGCATGCGGATGACAGCGACCCGCCAAGGGAACTTAGCAAGTCCGGTGGAAACATCTCAGGAGCTCCAGTCTGGAGAGTCTGCCGGGATGAGAACACCTGACTGGAGTCATGTGGCCCGCCGGTGCCCGCTGTAGCGCAGGGACTTGCTGTTCTTTTTAACATTTCCCTCAACATACATGTCCTTGCTACAGTGAGTCAGAGGCAATGAGCAGGGCCTTGCATGTAAGCATCTGTCAACTGTGCTAGACAGAGTTTTCACCATCTATCTCCATGGTAACGGCATATCTCACACACAAATGGAAAGGGTTCATTTGTCTTCCCCATCTTTCACCTAAAACCTCCTTTTCCTCCCTAGGTTCAGGGTTCCCTTTTCATGTCTTCTATCAACATCTATTCCTACCAAGATTATATATTTACACATATTTAACAATTCGAAGCTGTTTCTCATTAATGACCCCTTGATGCCCAATAAAATGTTGTGTATGCGGTACATAGGTGGCATGTACAGTTAGAGAAGCTAGGTTTAGAAATCAAACATTTACTGGAAAAAAAGGAAATTTATTTTAAAACAATCCTTTGTTTTATATAAAATTTTACCATTTATTGAAGAGAAAATGAAATTTATGTCAAAGAAGAGGAATTTGCTTCTTTATTTTATGTAAACAATTAAGTCTTGGATTAATATTTGTTATGCTGGCTATAGATCACGTTTCATGATCTTTCAGAGTTTGTTGGTGTTTTGATTTATGATACCCACTAATGCTGAAAATACTAATTTGCATAAATATATGTAGAAAATGACAGAAATGTATGTAAGGCCATGTCTTAGTTACTTACCTATGATATGATGAGGCACTATAAGAAAGACAACTTATAGAAGAATTTATTTTGGTTTTAAAGCTTTAGAGGGTTAGAGATCATGATTGAAATAGTGGCGAGCATGGCAGTAGGTGGGCAGGTGAGGTACTAGAGCAGTAGCTGAGAGCTTACGTCTTGATTGATAGGTAGGAGGCAGAGAGGGGGAGAGAGAGAGAGAGAGTGAGTCAGAGAGAGAGAGAGAGAGTGAGTCAGAGAGAGAGAGAGACACACACAGAGAGAGAGAAAGGAGGGGTGGGGGGTGCACGAGAATGGGAATTGGGTGAGTCTTTGGAAATCTCAGCACTTACCCCAGTGACATACCTTCTCCAACAAGGCCACGCCTCCTAATACTCTCCAAACAGTTCCACTAACTGGAGACCAAGCATTCAGATATATAAGCCTGTGGGAACCATTTTCATTCAAACCACCACAGGCCATTTTAGAAATTGTTAGAATTCTGTCCTGGTCCCCAGCCAAAAATGTATTTAATGATGCATCATGATACCCAAGTCAGAAACCTAAAAGCAACTTTTAAAATCGGACATCCTAACACAACGGAAACCTAAGATCTACTAATTTGACACTTGCATGAGGATTGATGGCATAAAATTATTAAAAGTCTTTGTTTTCCATAATTAAATTTAGGTTTCGAGGAGAAGAAAATGTCTCATGTGCAACATCAAGCCTGCAGCATCTGCTGCTGTTGTGTGGTGGGGGACATGCTCAGTGCCAAGTGCTCCTGTCTCTGTGTTCAGAGCCAGGCTGGGGTGAAGCCACATGATGCAAGCATTGCCAGAAAGACTTTTGATTCTTTGTATCTTTGGTTTTTACTTGGTTTTGATCATTGAGTGTTTAGAAACCTTTATGTGATGTTAAAATTTTCAGAAGCTCCACATTTATTGGAACCACAGTTTATGAAGCAGGGGCTTAGAACATAAGAACGCATTTGGCAGAATGCAAACACTGGCAGAATTGTTCTAATCTGAAGATGGCTGGGGCTTGATATCATGGGCGTATCTCATGCTCAAACACAACACAACACAACACACACACACACACACACACACACACACAGGGTATTCATACAAAGAAGAAGATGGTTGGTTACATGATTGACAGATCCTTGTGGGAGGGGCATGTATGTGATTGGCCTTGGGTTTATGAACATAAATCTTCTCCCTGACTTCATGTTTCCTTCAAGGCTCAGCTGATGCACGGCATCCTTTCCTGTAGCATACAGGAGCATTTAATGAGATTTCCCATTGCCCCGGCTGAATTGACTTTGTAACAGTTTTACATTAGATTTCAAGTGAGAAAGCTAGGTCAAGTTAACATTCTGAGAAACAGTCTGTTTGAAGGGACAAATAAGTAATGTAGGAAGAAAGGGAACTTGGCAGGATAAATCGCTACACAGTTACTTTTTTTCTGAGGTGAGATGTTGTAGACAAAAGGGTTTGAGAGAAGATCCAGCTGTAGGGACTGGATAGGTGCTTATTTCAGATCCAGAGGGAAAATGCACACCATGTCTGGTTATCTGTTTTCCCTGGAAGGGGACTGAGGTGCGGCAGCTC
The DNA here is from genome assembly GCA_036184795.1 of Tokudaia tokunoshimensis. Classification (NCBI taxonomy): domain Eukaryota; kingdom Metazoa; phylum Chordata; class Mammalia; order Rodentia; family Muridae; genus Tokudaia; species Tokudaia tokunoshimensis. The sequence goes on from BTHU01000009.1 coordinate 79,764,763, forward strand.
TGACCAGGGGAGTAGCTACATGTAGGGCGATTTTGATGCTCACAGTGGCAGCTTTCATCCCACTGAAGGAGTCTGTTGTATTGCGGTGCATAGGTCAGACCCAACATGGGTGGCGTTGATGGGATAGGGAAATCAGATGTGATTTTGGAAACAGAGATGGTTTGATTTGAGATTGATGGGGATGGTAACATCAAGAGAGGAACTCAGGCTGGTCCTTGGGTGGTTAGATGGGGTGGTGATGATGTTACTGAAGCTTGAAGAGAGAAAATAAGAAAAGATAGTAGAGGCTGCAGAGGAGGAGAGGTGTCTGTCTCTCTCGTCTACCGTTCACATTGGAGACAGAATGTTGGCAGCTGGCAGGATGGGACAAACTCTACAAAACTGGTGAAATTGCAGAAAATCTGCCCTTGCCTATGTTCAGGGAGATATTTTTAAAAATTAATAGGCAATGGAAAGAGAAGAGGCAGAGTAGAATACAAGGGGTTCCCAGCTGGCCATACCTACCCCAGCACCCCAAAGTCATGAGCTTTTCATCCAGAGTCTGAGGAAAACTCAGCACACAACCAACACCATGTCACCTTGGTGCTCATGCCAACCACCCTGGGATGTTTTCGGAATAGACAAGCTGCCCCTGGAGGAAAGCCACTTAAGTCAGCGACTGCAGGGCACCCAAGAGAAAGAAACACATCTTGGTAAGACAGAAGCATCAGATGGCTGAAACAGATCAAAATGTCCCGTTCTTCTTCCTCCAGGCTTCCAGTGTGCATCAGTAACACTTCCATGACCCTATGCACATGGAGGCAAATGCCTGCAGCACTCGGTAGAAGCCGTTCAAATAGAAGTTCAGCCCACAAGGCTGCCAAGAGGGTCCGACCACAGCACCACTCATTGATGTGCAAGCACAGCTGCTCTTAGGAGAGTTGCGTTGTTCCGGAGGCCAATACCTGCCCCATGAGGAGGCAAGGAATAAGTATCACAAGAGAACTGACCTCAGAGGAAAGGTGTTACCAGAACCAGGTGTGCTCAGCAGAGAAGGCAGTGGAGGAGAGAGTCAGGTTGAACATCTTCAGCAGCCCACCAGGATCTCAACGGTAAGTCGGAGAGCCAGAGTGAGGTGGCGAGAGGCCTCAGTCATCTCAGAGCCCAGAGGAGGGGCGTAGAAAGAGATCATATTATAAGAACTTCTCAGTGCTCATCATCACAGGACAACTCTGTCGTGAAGAACATAAAGTTGGAGGGACAAAGGGAGCAAGGACCTCAACACTCATCAGGACAGTGTGTCACCCACTGCTGCCCAATGTAGCACCCAAAGCAGGGGTCTCAGCCACTCCCTGAAACCACTTGGACTCCTACAGCACCAGAGCAGGAGCGGTTTGCGCTACCATTCTGTTCCCAAGGGGCTGTTAGCCTCTGTGCCAAGACCGAACGTTTGTCACGTTGATGTGCTGTCAAGAGGGGAAAAGAGATGCTTTCTTTAGAGATAGTGAAGCTACCACTTGCAATCCTGAATGTAACAAAAGGCCCAACTGAGCAAGGCGAGGAGATGTGTTCATGGGCTCTGAGCTGGGATGGTCACACTCTGATCAGCTCTGATCCTCTTATATCTTTTTCTGACATCCTTGGAAATGGCAACAAACTGGCCATGGTCCCTGCTTCAGATCTTTCTTTTCCACCTCTTTCCTACTGTCATGGAATATGTGTCTTTTGTGGATTTCCTTGGATCTTAGTGTTGGCTGAGAGCTAGGTACAGCCTGCTTATCTGTGAGTGCATGAGCATGCACACACACTAGCAATCATACACATACACACACACAGACAAGTACACACACATGCATGTATGCATGCACACTCACACTCCTACACACACATGCATGAATGCACTCATATACACATGCACACACTTGGACTCAAACGAACACATGTACGCATACATGCATGCACAGATTCATACACACATGCATGCATGTACACTTGTACTCATATACACACATACATGCATGCATGCACTCATGCACATGCATGCATGCATGCACAAACACTTGCACTCATACACACACAGGTAAACACACATATGCATGCATGTGCTCAGGCACACACACATTCATACACACACCAATACATACATACATAAACACACACACACACACATACACGCACACACATACACGCACTCATGAACATTGAGAAGCATCTCAATATCTCTCTTTTGGTTGTATCACTCTCAAGACCCATGAAGCAAGTGTTATTTGTAGTGGGATAACACAGGCTGTGTCTGTTGCTCTGTTCTCCCTTTGCTTCACTTCAGATCATGCTCACACAGTTTCTAGTGTCTTGTTTACCATCTTGAACTTTCTGACACAAACACTTCTAGCTCCACCTTGAATAGAATTTTGGAGTGGCCAACTTAATGGCCAACTCAGAGGTAAGCCAAAGCCATCTGGTGAGTGTGTGTAGGTGATGATTACAGCTCATGTGGAAGGGGACTGTAATGTGCAGTAAGTGTGTGGAGATCTCAGGAGAAGAGGATGACAGGCCAGGTGCACACCTCAGCATCCACAGTAGTGCCAGCCGGCGGTGAGGCGCAATGCATCTCAGTGTCTTTTCCTTTCAAGGGGAATCACATTTCAAAAAAGAAAGCTAAGCATCACACACACACACACACACACACACACACACACACACATACACAGACACACACACACACGTAGATCAAAGTATCCTCTCTTCATGGTAAGAGTGTACGAACAGACGGTGGGGATTGAGTATGCATCTTAGTCTTTGAGGTGCATTTCAAAACATCTATGCCTTCCTCCTAACTGTGAAGGCCAAAACATATTTCAGTATGTGATATTTAATCCTGACTTCCCACTTGATTGGATTAAGAATGGATTCTAATTGGATTAAGAATTGGATTCTAATGAAGGAATCTAACATCAGCAGTTAAGTGTTTAACTTGCTTAGAGTTTAGAGTCAAGACGGTGTGCATTCCTACCAGGTCACTACCGTAGACCACCGAGGTGTCACTCCTGCGGGAGCCTGGAAGACAGGGGTTTGGCCTCTGGTATGAGACATCTGGCTCATCTGGAAGCTGAGCATCTGGTCCCCTCAGTCAGGCTCACCTGAGAACAGAGAACAGCATACCGTGGATGCTCAGGAGAGCAGAACGCTGAACCTGGAGGGACAGGTGTCCAGGAATATGGTAAAACCCCAGTAAATGTGGTGACAAGACCCATCTATTCAGTCTGGCCGTATTTTTCTGACTTTTGTCTCCCTCCATCCCCTGACGGCAGAGGAATAGATTAAAGCCATCTGATTGGGGTGTTTAAGTGCTAAATGGGGTATTAGGTTATCATCATGGGGGTCAGTCACTGCAAATTTAGTAAGGATTTAGTTTAATTAAAGTGTTTGATTTGCATTCAGAAAATGTAGGATAAATTCCCACAGCCCTTAATATCAGCAGCTAAGTGTTTAACTTGCTTAGAGCTTAGAAGCCCCTTGGTCTGGGTCTGAATTTAACCTAAACTTCTTGTTAATTTGGGTCAGAGGAGCTAGAGGAAGTGAGAGAGGGGTCACAGCACACAGGAGGAGCTCATATGCAGTTTAGGTGCTCGAGTCGTTATTTTGTGTCATGTCTGTAATGGAAATAAGATTAGGAATATAGACTAGAGAAGTCATACAGCACCTCACTTAAGTAGAAATCCTATTAATAGGAGCAAAGAAGAGTTGTTGGGATGGTGAAGACTGTTAAAGGTAATTTATTTCATCATAGGATAATGGTAATGCAGTTATATTTGAATTAATATAAACAGTTGAGAATATTGGCTAATGGCCTATGAACTAGGGGATCGGGTAATATTTCCAATAGACAATAATAGCTGTTTTCATTGTATCTGGACAATCAATTATTATACTAAGGTTTCCCATACTTAATTTTGGTTTAGTCCACCCTACCCTCCTGCTAGAATACATGAGATATTAGAAATAAAAATGAAGGTGAGGACATTTCAGGGGTCAATTTGAAACACCTCAAGGAAATGCCTCGAGTTATTCATGGTATTCAGAAGTGAAGTGAGCTGGAGTTAAGCTTTAGTGTTTCCCCCTTTCATCGCTTGAGAATGACATGTTGTACCTGCATATAACGTGCTTCGGGGAAATCAACCCACCATTCCCTCCCCTCAAATAACTTCATCTGATCTCCCTCCACAGCTTCACATGTTCTGTTTTTAAACCCACTAATCCATTCAGTATGCGCACGGATGTAGGACCATCTACTGGAGTATGGGTAACCTCTGAGTGGCTCATCAATGGAGAGAACTGATGTCTTCTCCCCCAGCAGCAATCAATAACAGCTCCTTGGCGAGGGGTCCCTGGTTTTACTAACAGCATTGCACTGTACACTTATTCCTAACTGTAGTCACTGCTCCACATTAAGGATCTGGTAGTGGTTTGCCCACGAATTACTTAGGTTGTTGCATTAAAAAAAATTCATCTCCTGCTTCCATAGATCATGGCTTGTTAATAAAAATTAGGACGTTTGCTTGTGTGCTTAATTCCACTCTGGTCATGTGAATAATAAGTGTGGAGTGAACTTGATGTGACAGCTGTTAAGATGGCAGCACAGATTATGGGATTATTAATATAGGGACACTGCAGCAAATGCTCAGGGGGGTTGTGCCCAACGGTGCGTCTCACGACCTTATTATAGAATAAGGCATACTAGGTAGTGAGAGAGTTTTTGAGTTCCAAAGACTGGGTTTAATTCCTATAAGTTTAGAAATAAAATGGATTAAACATCTATTGTTTACTGTATCACATTAACCTTTACTAGACCCATTCTATGCTTAAAGGAGAGTTGATACAAAAATAGAGATGGAAATTGGTCCCACATAGAAAGTTAATTATTTCATAATAAATGTACTAGTTGGTTATGTCAAAATTAAGGGCACGATGCTCAAGTTTATAAAACCATAGTGGTGAGAAACAAAGTTCTAACCATAAAATTGTAAAAATTTCTGGAGGGACGGTATCATGCAATACTCCTGGGGGTGGTGTGGGTATTAGGGTATTGACTATAATAATTAATGTGCTTCATCATAAAGACAGAGTAAGTAGTCCTACAGTATATCCAATGTAGGATGGTGTTAATTCTGTTAGATCAAACAGTGCCCTGTTGTTGTCT